>APFE030629139.1:0-16189 GCA_000404065.3 Pinus taeda
ATTTCTTGCATTAAATTTTTTGATTTCAGTGTAGATAGTTAATTCTAATCCTATTTGATTGCTTACACTAGATGTATTGATTCTAGTGTAGATGTTGGTTTCTAATCCTATTTTCTTAATTGCACTAGATATATTGATTTGAGTGTAGATGTTGATTTCTAATCCTATTTGATTACTTGCATTAGATGCATCAATTTCAGTGTAGATGTTGTTTTATAATCTTATTTGATTTCTTGCATTAGATGCATTGGTTTCAGTGTATATGTTGATTTCTGCTTCTATATAATTGGATGTATGATGGTACATTAATTTTAAAGTGATTGGATTAACAGAGTGCATTGATTTCAGTGTAAGTGAAAAAAATATTGACAATGTACATTGATTTTTGTGTTATAGTAATTCAACCTATTAATATTGGAGAGCAAGCAAGACAATGTATGATGTTTATTTCAACAACTCAAGATAAATAATTAAATGGTTTATGATTTCGACTTGTCCTTTTCATATAACCTATATGAAAATCTGACAAAACTAACAAGGGTGACAATAAGAATAGTACAAGAAAATAGTTTGAGATTGACCACAATGAAGATTATTTGTAATTGACTAAATTCTTAATATTCACATTTTCTATCATTAAAAACTATTACATTGTCACATTGCATTCAAAAAAATTATTTCAACATTTTTCATCATTAAAGTTATGAACAATATTTATCATCTCAACAAACTGAGGTAATTAAGAAAATTTAAAATTAAAATGACCAGATAAATATCATACATATTTATCATATTTAAAATGATTATATTAATATTAGATGTATTTACATATTATTGATAAAAATAATCATATGTTCGATAGATTTTCTTTGGACGCACATGACTAAAACCAACCTAGATCGATATTAACTCCAGATCTATCAAGTGTTGAGAGGGATCGAATCTCTCGATGTGCAAACCTTTCCTCAAGTTTTGCACTCAAAAAAGGGGTTTGTAACTCGATATATTTGATCCCTCTCAGCACTTGATAGATCCAGAGTTAAGATGCATCTAGGTTGGTAGTTACCTCATTATAGGAAATAAATATGGCAATTTGTAAATCTAAGATATTACATGACACGTAGGGTTAGGAATTCGGGAAACGATATTTTCTCACCCATGGATGGATGTTGAAAATGGTTGTTCACCTCATTATGGGCTATATATATTATCATTATCAAACGGATAAAACAAATAGGAAAAATTGTTATTTATTCACTTCAACTAACCTATTGATTAAATTCGATCCACATTACATTTTTCTCGTTCTTTAGGCATAGGAAGAGAGCACATCAATGTCAAAGTGTACACCCACTCACTTTTCATTAGCTTTGAAAGGAATTAAAGGGCGTTGGCTAAGGTGAATTTGAAATGACATATAATGGTGAACCATACCTTCAATGAAGTGGAGATTGGTGAATTCGATGGTAAAAATGTTATATTAATATAAGAAGGAAGAGATATTGAAGAAAATGCTCATTTAAGATTTGGAGGAGTATATGGCTAGAACCCTCAAAGTGTATCAAATATAGAGATTGGTGACTTTGATGGTAAAAAATTTATCTTAATATAAAAAGGAAGAGATATTCAAGAAAATGTTCATTCAAGATTTGAAGAAATATATGACTAGAACCCTCGAAGTCTATCAAATAAGAGGTTTTTATATGGTGATGGCATTACATTGTTATCTTTATAGGTGTGGTCTATGTTGGAATTGGTTTTGAGAAATTTATATTCTTTAAAATATGAGAAATTATGAACAATTAAGATTTAAAGGTTTAGGAATATTTTATCTTATACATAATACAATGGATGATATCAAAGGATTCTCAACAAGTTTTTCAGTTTCAAAAAAGTGAATAAAAAAAGTCCAATTCCAAAACATAATTCATTGTTAAAAAATTACAAATGATCTGGGCTTAGACCTAAGCATTTTGATTTCCGCGTATTTGAGTAACCAATCCTTTTAATTTACCATCTACGCCTTTGTCTATTTGAGCAATGAATTCATGTTGTTGTTGGAAATACTTGGGGGGGTGAATCAGTATTTCTTTTTCCTACTATTGTTTTACCAGTTAAAATATATATATTCAGAACACAAGATGAACAGCAAGTATAAATTCTTTTATTAATATAAACTGTGCAGTAAAATAGATACAATATATAGATGGTTACAATCAGTTGCCAAGCTCCAACTTGGACTTTGGTGAGGCTCCAACCTCGAGAGCACCAACTCTATTTCACCAAGACACCAATCTTGGACTTAGGAGCACAAACTCCCAAGGACTTCAATCCTTCCTATTTCTGAGGCATCAACCCCAAGGACTCCAATCCTACTTACTTCTAAGGCACCAGCCCCAAGGACTCCTATCCTTCTTGCTTCTAAGGCACCATCCCCAAGGACTCCTATCCTTATTGCTTTTGAGGCACTAGCCCCAAGGACTCCTATCCTTCTTGCTTCTGAGGCACCAGCCCCAAGGATTCTAATCCTATCTTGTCAAGGCACTTTTGATGATAATGTTCTACTCTCAAAACTGTTCTCTGCTGAGTTCTGTCTGATTATAGATTCTCTGTAGTCTCCAAGCTACATCATCAATGACAACCAGTCTTCTTTTGAAGGAGTCTTTTACAACTCTTCCTACAATTCACACAGAGTCTCCAATAGCTGACCTCTGATCATATTTCCACATTGCTTTAGTGAGTCCACTACAACTGCACTAAAACTCTGCATAAGAACCTACTTTCAGTTCAAGCATATGTTCTAATGTCACGGTGAATGTTTCAGCAAGATTGCTTCTCTGTTGGTAACTTCTACCCTCCGAATGTCTCCTGTCCTATTGGTCCTTCAGCCCTCTTTTTGTTCTGTTGGACCCTCTTTCTGTTCTGTTGTTTTCTCCAACTCTTTCAACAATGTTCAATAGTTGCAGCAGCCTTCACTAGCATTCACCAACAACTTCATAAAACACTTAACCACCTCTGCTGCTTCTGCTACCTCACATTCTGGTTCTTCACAACACCAACATCCCCCACAGTGCTCTGTTTTTACTATTTTATACATTCCCATCATCCCATGCCTCTATCGATTCATTTCTACTGACACTGCCGCTTAGACTTCCTCAATGCTCACTGTCATTTCCTTTGTGCTCGCTTGCTTCTTCAACTTCCCGTCTTTTAGTTTCCTCTGTCTATTCGTGCTCACAGGACACGTTGAATCAATGGCCAGGTCCAAACGATCCACGAAGAACCCATCTTCCCTGTTTACCATAATAGTGCTCCGTTTGGCAATGATGTCGGGCATACACAGAGTTCTGCTTCATTTAAGGGACAGCCATGTCCAATCGCAATTAGTATCGTCATGAATCACTCCATTTACCTAACGTTCAGCCTTCTAAAACCATCGAATGCATCCATCGTAAGCCGTTCGGCTTAAAACCACCCCGCAAGTAAAAAACATGGTTACACAGGAAAATATATGAAAAACAAGCGAGAAACACTAATGGTGGATTTCAAATTTAGTTTACCCACACCTATTCATGTATTGGGTCCGTGCTTAAATCACAATCGGAGATTCGTGACTCCTGGGGGTCCTTTATATATCCGACCCATGACTCCACCGATGGTCGATGGCCGATCCTCCACTGCTCCGATGGATCAAATGCGATATGGTATTAAACCATGGTTTATATGCCTGTCGGTCCACAACCTTATCGCACTCGGTGCTTTCATGTGGCAAGGCTTCTCAGCTTGCGATCTGTGACGGATGTGATGACAGGTTAAGTCATATTGTAATGTAGCGGCGGGTCCGCATACGTTCATCGCAATCAGGGGGTTGCTCTTGGTGGAGGTCCGATGTGATTTCACTATTGACGATCTTATTGGACTGCTTGACATATTGTAGCACCCGCTTCTGAAGTGTCGATGTGATAACCACTATTGGCGATCGCAAGTCGCACAGGGTCAGGGCTTGATGTTAATGCAGACCACTCCATTTTTGTGATGCGATATTAGGTGTTGGACCCGATATGACTCACCTCTCCCATGTAATAAGTTTCAAGTTCGGTTTTCGCCTTCGACAATGTAACGACATATATACGTGAGTTTTGGCCTCCGATAGTGTATTCCTTTGGCATTGTTGCTCCTATAGCTGTGAATGCATATATAGATGGGTTTTCTCCTCTGATGGCTCCCGATAGTGTTATCTGTGGCATATATGGCTCTATTTGCTGTTAAACGCATCCATTGCTCCTCTGATGGCTCCTGATAACTCTGTTTGCTTCCTCTATGGCTCCGATGGCTCTGTTTATATATTGCTCCATTTGCTCCTCTTCTTTGGCATATATGTATGGTCTATAAATATGGCTCCGATAGCTCTGTTTTGGCATATATTACAAGCAACATTCCTCTTGCTCTGATATGGCTCCTCTTGCTCTGATATGCCCTCCGATGGCTCCGATGGCTCTATTTGCATCCTCCATGGCTCTATTTGCTTTGTTTGCTCATCTTGCTCCAATGTGGCTCCTCTAGCTTGGCAATGTCTTTCAAAGCCCTTCTTTGATAACTTCATACTCTGCCTTTTCTGATATGCCTCTCTTGCTCTGATATTCTACAATATGCTTTGATGTGACTATGTTGTTAACTCCTCCATTAACAGACTCTTGCTTATGGCTTGGCTATCCTGATGGCCTTACTCTTGTCTCTTCATGGATCTATTATGCTTCCCCTTGGCTTCATGTCATCCTCTAGTATCTAGAATATTGCCATATTGACATCAATGACAACCTAGGTCAACAATCTCCCCCTTTGTTATTGATGGAAATATTCTTCTTCTCTCCCCCTTTGACATCAACGGCAAAGCAGTGTTCTGGGACTCCCCCTATCAAACTGCTTCTGTTCTTCATGAATGGTAGATCTTCATGGGTCTGTGACTCCCCCTGTCATAGTGCTCTTTTTCTTTTTACTCAAGATAGAAGGATTTATATTTTATCATCAATTTGCACATTGTTCCCTCTTCATGTCTTAGAATTGCTTTATCATGGCTTCAACAATGCTTAAGGATGCTCTACTTTAATGCTTTCATTCAGATTGCAAATGGCCACACACCAAGTGTCCATGTCCAGGATTTCATGCTTCAATCCATATTGATGTCTCCATAGGCAGAATTGAGAGACCTTCATAGTCTAAATCAAGAGAGACTGCCCCTGAGATTGTCTTTCTTGCTATCTTTCTTCAAATCTGAGTTCCTTTGTGTCTCTATGCTTCTCCTTAAGTTACTGCCATCTAGTATTCAACTTCACTGCATTTGGATGAAAATGTGAGGGGTTGTTCCTTACTATTGCTATATTTCTTAAGTGAACTATATTAGCTTAAGTTATGCTTGACTGCACAACATTCCCCTTTCTATGAGCCATCTTTTCCTTGTGTTCTTGTATAAGTCTCTGCATGTTATTTTTGCTACCAGATTTAGATATACAATTTGTGATTGTCTTTTAAAATCATTCTTTTGATTTGCATCTATTTGCATTGCTTCAATTTTGTTATATGCTTCCAGCTTCTCTTACTTCAAACTCCATTCCACATGTATTTGTTTGTCTGAAGATTGCC
Source organism: Pinus taeda (assembly GCA_000404065.3). NCBI lineage: Eukaryota > Viridiplantae > Streptophyta > Pinopsida > Pinales > Pinaceae > Pinus > Pinus taeda. The sequence continues at coordinate 5,641 of APFE030629139.1, forward strand.
TCTGTTAGTGTCCATAATTTATCTTTTCTCATATTAAATCCCTGAGTCAAGACATAAACTTCTATGATAACAGAACCATAGATGTTTTCCCTATTTCTTTAGTATTAGATTCCATTCTTTGTTGTTCCAAATACTACTTAGAGATTAAGTGGAAAGCATATTTAACAATAGTCCAAAGAATGGTTACAGGATCATGTTCTTCAATGGAGTACTCCTGCGAAATGATCTTCATCAAAGAATGATTATTAATATAGCTCAACAAGGATTTCATAAGGACCCTTTCACTAATAGCTTCAGCAATAATGATCAAGAATCACAGACTCCCCCTAACTGTATGCATCATCTCCTTTTGGCAGAGTCTTCCCATCAAATGCTTAGATTGTCAAAATTCAGGGCAATGACATATGTTGTTGGCTGGAGAGCTCAAGGGATTTTCGGATTGTATTTCCTTCCTTCTCCATACTTGTATAAATTTCTTCTTTTGCATGGTTCTAGCTTGTGTAAGAGCCCATGTTAAGTTACAATCTCATGCCATATGACCAATGTTATGACACTTGAGGCATTCTACATTGTTCATGAATAAGAATTCATGATTTCTTCTTGCAAAATTGTTTCTTGTAGATTGTTGGGGACTATAATATCTATCTCTATGGAATGGTTGGGCACCATAACATTTATCTTTATGATATGCTTTATAGTCTTTTTCCATGTGACCAAAGTTTGAACAAGAATAACAATAACCAAAAATTGAACTTTGGTACCTGGGAGATGGAGGTTTCCTTGATGTACTTCTGAAGCCTTCCTGCCTTGAGATCCTTTGATGATAACCATCGCCTCTCACCTCTTTGAAATCATCTACATTTCTTCTTGGAGCTGGTTTTCTTCTTGGAGCAGGATTTCTTCTATTGTAGCCTTGATTTTCTCCTTGAATTTGCTAGAACTAGGAGCATCACCATTTCTTTCTGGCTTCTTCACTTCTATTTTATTTAAATCATTTTCATTCTTGTTTGAGGGTTCACCTGCATACCTGAGACCTGATTTATCAAATGGACATCTGTGATAGTTGAGCATGTCATCCGAGGCGTGAGAGCTCTTCAAGATTTTGTTCATCCTTTCAACCTTTGTTAAGAGGAAGACAATCTCTTCTTCCAATCTTTCACACTTACTATTCTTCTTCGCAAGCTTTTCCTTAGTTTATTCCTTGATACGGGTAGCTTCATCTGCTTCTAGTTTAATGAAGATGATATCTGACCTCATTTTAAAGATTTCTTCATCATTTTCTTTCAGTTGATAGATCATGGTGTTTCTTTCCTTTCCTGCTTCATCAACCTGTCCTTCTATGAATTCCAATGATTCCATGGTCTTTTCAGCTCCTTGTGCTTGTTTCCTTGCTTCTTGTAGTTGAGACTTGAGAGAGGAGACCTCTACCTTGTACTGACCAATTTCTTCTTCAAGTTTGTTCAAGCTCTTGTGCCTTTGTTCAAGTTGGCTTGACAAGATATCTTCCTTCTTCTTTGCTTTATCCAATTGATTTTTCATGGATATGACTTCTTCATGATGCTTTATTTTGCTTTGATGATATTCCTTCTTAAGCTTGGCAAGCTCTTCATCCCTTTCTTGTACTTGAAGCTTGATGAGATCAACTGTCTTCCTTGTTTGATCTTGGTTACCAACTAGCTCTCTTCTTAAGTTCCTCATTTTCCTCTTTCAAATTGTTAATCTCTTCCATGGTAGTCATAAGTTTAGTGAGGATTTATTCTACGAAATCTTTTTCATTCTCTTCACCTTCTAAGTCTGCTTTCGCCTTGACATCATCATTCTCATGTTCAGCTTCTATGATGGGTTCTAGATTTCTTTCTAGGTTTCCATCATCTTCTTGACTGATGGTCATGGTCAATGCTCCTTTTGAGTGAAGGTCATGGAGTTTGTCCCATATACCCTTTGCTGATGAACATTTCCCTAGATTGTTCTTTACAGAATCAAGTAGCCCATTCAAGGTTTCCTTCATTGCTTTTGCATTGTACTCCTTGGATTCCTCATCCATCCTGCTATCAACAATCATTGATTTCCAGATTTCAATGGCTTGAGTCTGTAGGAAATTCCTCATTCTTGCTTCCCATATAATAAATTTCCCATTGGGCCTTGGAGCCTCCTCAAATTGGTTGTCTTCTATTTTCATAGTAAAGGGAGACATATCCTTAGGAGGATTGGAGACTTTCTTCCTTGACCTCACCATTTCTGTTCTAAAAGGTCAACCTTCAAGCTGTTAAGCTTTGAATGAAGGAACCTGCTCTGATACCAATTGTTGGAAATACTGAGAGGGGGGTGAATCAGTATTTCTTTTTCCTGCTATTGTTTTACCAGTTAAAACATATATATTCAGAACACAAGATGAACAACAAGAATAAATACTTTTATTAATATAAACTGTGCAGTAAAATAGATACAATATATATATGGTTACAATCAGTTGCCAAGCTCCAACTTGGACTTTGGTGAGGCTCCAACCTCTAGACCACCAACTCTATTTCGCCAAGACACCAATCTTGGACTTAGGAGCATAAACTCCCAAGGACTTCAATCCTTCCTATTTTTGAGGCATCAACCCCAAGGACTCTAATCCTACTTACTTCTGAGGCACCAACCCCAAGGACTACTATCCTTCTTACTTATAAGTCACCAGCCCCAGGGACTCCTATCCTTCTTGCTTTTGAGGCACCAGCCACAAGGACTCCTATCCTTCTTGCTTCTGAGGCACCATCCCCAAGGACTCCAATCCTATCTTGTTAAGGCACTTTTGATGATAATGTTCTACTCTCAAAACTCTTCTCTGTTGAGTTCTGTCTGGTTATAGTTTCTTTGTAGTCTCCAAGCTACAACATCAATGACAACCAGTGTTCTCCTGAAGGAGTCTTTTACAACTCTTCCTACCATTCACACAGAGTCCCCAATAGCTAACCTCTGATCATATCTCCACACTGCTTTAGTGAGTCCACTACAACTGCACTAAAACTTTGCATAAGAACCTGCTTTAAATTCAAGCATATGTTCTAATGTCACGGCGAATGTTTTAGCAAGACTGCTTCTCTACTGGCAACTTCTACCCTTTGAATGTCTCCTGTTCTGTTGGTCCTTCAACCCTCTTTTTGTTCTGCTGGACCCTCTTTATGTTCTGTTGTTTTCTCCAACTATTTCAACAGTGTTCAATAGCTGCAGCAGCCTTCAACATTGTTCACCAGCAACTTCATACAACGCTTAACCACCTCTGCTGCTTCTGCTACCTCACATTCTGGTTCTTCACAACACCAACAGCCCCCACAGTCCTCTGTTTTTACTGTTTTATACATTCCCATGCTTCTGTCCATTCATTTCTACTTACACTGCCTCTTAGACTTCCTCAATGCTCGTTGTCATTTCCTCTATGCTCGCTTGCTTCTTGAGCTTCCCATCTTTTGGTTTCCTCTGTCTATTCGTGCTCACAGGACACGTTGAATCAAGGGCCAGGTCCAAACGATCCACGAAGAACCCATCTTCCCTGTTTACCGTAATAGTGCTCCATTTGGCAATGATGTCGGGCATACATAGAGTTCTGCTTCATTTAATGGATAGCCACATCCAATCACAACTAGTATCACCATGAATCACCCCATTTACCTGACGTTCAGCCTTCTAAAACCATCAGACATAGCCATCGTAAGCCTTTCGGCTTAAAACCACCCCGCAAGCAAAAAACACGGTTAGACAGGAAAATATATGAAAAACAGGTGAGAAACACTAATGGAAGATTTCAAATTTAGTTTACCCACACCTATTCCTGTATCGGGTCCATGCCAATCGGTGATTCATGACTGCTGGGGGTCCTTTATATATCGGACCCATGACTCCGCCAATGGTCGATGGCTGATCCTCCACTGCTCCAATGGATCGTGTGTGATATGGTATTAAACTATGGTTTATATGCCCGTCGGGTCCACAACCTTATTGTAATCGGTGCTTTCATGTGGCAAGGCTTCTCACCTTGCGATCTGCGACAAATGTGATCACAGGTTAAGTAATATTGTAATGTAGCGGTGGGTCAGCATACATTCATCACAATCGGGGGTTTGCTCTTGGCGGAGGTCCGATGTGATATCACTATCAATGATCTTAATGGACCGCTTGACATATTGTAGCACCCGCTTCTGAAGTGCCGATGCGATAATCGCTATTGGCGATTGCAAGTCGCACAGGGTTAGGGCTTGACGTTAATGCAGACCACTCCATTTTTTTGATGCGATATTAGGTGTCGGACCCGATGACTCACCACTCCCGTGTAATAAGTTTCAAGTCCAGTTTTTGCCTCCGACAGTGTAACGGCATATATACATGAGTTTTGGCCTCCGATAGTGTATTCCTTTGGCATTGTTGCTCTGATAGTTGTGAATGCATATATAGATGGGTTTTCTCCTTTGATGGCTCCCGATAGTGTTATCTGTGGCATATATGGCTCTGTTTTCTATTAAACAGATCCATTGCTCCTCCAATGGCTCCTGATAACTCTGACTGCTTCCTCTATGGCTCTGATGGCTCTGTTTATATATTGCTCCATTTGCTCCTCTTCTTTGGCATATATGTATGGTCTATAAATATGGCTCTGATAGCTCTGTTTTGGCATATATTACAAGTAGCGTTCCTCTTGCTCTGATATGCCCTCTGATGGCTCCGATGGCTCTGTTTGCATCCTCCATGGCTCTATTTTCTTTGTTTGCTCCTCTTGCTCCAATGTGGCTCCTATGGCTTGGCAATGTCTTTCAAAGCCCTTATTTGATACCTTCATACTCTGCCTTTTCCGATATGCCTCTCTTGCTCTGATATTCTACAATATGCTTTGATGTGACTCTGTTGTTAAATCCTCCATTAACAGACTCTTGCTTATGGCTTAGCTATCCTGATGGCCTTGCTCCTGTCTCTTCATGGATCTGTTCTACTTCCCCTTGGCTTCATGTCATCTTATAGTATCCAGAATATTGCCATATTGACATCAATGACAACCTAGGTCAACGGTTGTTTCATTCAACTTGTTAGATATGCCTCACCCTGTTCTCACTGTTACTACTCTCGACAACTATGGAATGTTGATTCAAAGCTCGACTTGATGCAGTTGATTCGGTGCTCAACCTAATGTGTCAGGGTTTTGGGTTTAACTTTCTACAACATTGTGATTACTTTAGGAGCCAACGCAATTTCTTGTGATTACTAAGCTGAGATTCTATATTTGCTACCAATACTTGTCTATTTATTAATATCTATATATGAATATCCAAGTATGGTTAGTTGGAAGTTGTTAGTTTATGTGTGGTAATTTCCAATGCCAATGACAACTTGGCGTTTAATTAATTAAAATGGTAAGAGAATTTTAATAATCCAATACATATGAATAAGCTAGAATTCTAGGTCCAAAGTTTTTCTTTGGAAGGGAATCTCTCAATTCGTTAGTGATATGCCGCTAAGGTTTGTGTGAGCTTCGCGATCTCCCCCAGGTGCCTTTGGTTCTGGCCTTTGTGGCCCTGCTCGCCATGGTGGATATTCTTTAGCAAACTGGCGCTCTCTCCTTCAAGGATATGGTCTCCGGATGGTTTCTAGACCACGCTTCATTCTTCACAAAGTTTCCCTCTAGATTTTCCTTCTGTACGCCACTAGGAGGAAGCTCTCACAAAGAAGAAACTATGTATCCACAACAAAACGAGCTTCCAAAAGGAATGAAGGCACAATGAAAAGATCAAGCAAGGATACTCGGGCAGACAAGGGCAAGATCGCAGATACGCCCTTCCTTGCCAACATCAATCCTTCACAATCTCATGAGCAACCATAAGATCAGGGGAAAAATACCAAGAATAACTGCAGTCCCAAAGAAAATCCCAAAACTGAAAATCCAGGACCCTGGAATAGTTGAATATAGAGAATACATGCAGGAACATGTACTTATATGCAATTTCCTGGGAATATGGCCAACTGAAAGATCCCTGAACTAGAGGATTCAGAGAAAATGGACACCCAAAGGGGAGATCAAACTTCAGATGGGTGCCAAAGTATTTTTCATAGTAATATTTGACCTCCTAGAAGACACAGACAAAATCTTTGAAGGAGGATCCTATTTCGACAATTCAGTCGGTTTATACATGAGATTCTGGAGGGAGAACTTAACACGAGAAAAAGAGTATTTCACTAGGGTTCCAGTCTAAGTATGCCTCTACTCCTTACCTACTAATTATTGGGCTCCTTCAGTCTTAAAAGATATAGGAGACCAGATGGGGGAGTACATCAAAATGTCTGAAGGCACTAGGATGAGTCACTATGTTTCCTATGTGCATATACATAGATGTCGCTGGTGCCCTTCCAGAAGAAACCAAATTAATCTTCAGGGATGAATTTGCTGGGTTGTGTTATATTCTTTCCACAACAAGCCCATGTAGTTAACCAGGGGCTTAGGAGGGGGGTGGAGCCCCCCCCCTTCGTTGCGCCGATTGCATAGCGGGGGGAGTCACAAGGGGTTTGAGGGGTTTAGGTAAGCCCACTCTATGGGGTCCGGGGTAGCGCCCCATAAAATTTTGGTTTCGGACATGATTTCCACATGGTTTTGGATGCGATGGCTTATGGTCCATGGTTTTGGATGCGATGGTTTTTGGTCCATGGTATTGGATGCTTCGACATGTATAAATATGTATTGTAATATTGAAAGGAACATAATGAAAAATCAAGCTAGTAGTCTCGGTTTTGAGATCCAGTGGGAAATCTCTGTCTATATGTGTTTTATGTGTTATGCTCTCGCATTTTTATTTTTCTTGTGATTTAGAATTCGTATGCAGGTAATTTCTGTACAGGGTTAAAACCTACAAGAGTCTCTTTTACCTGCTAAATCCTGTAACACAAATGTCGATGGACCCAAGACTTCTACAATTTGAAAAGGACCAAACCACATTCTTTGAAATTTTGTATGTTTACCCTTTTCTTCATGTGCCTTGTCCCATTTTAAAACCAAGTCTCCCATCTGAAAATCTTTTCTGGTCATTATATTTGAATCAAAAGAGGATTTTACTAGTACTTGATGATGAGCATGCGTTTTCTTAGCTTTTTCTCGCTGTTCTTCTAATTTGATTATTTCCATTTGTCTTAGGTGTAATGAGGAAGTTGGTACTTCATCAATGTATTGAACTAGAGACAAAGAAGGAATTACTAAATGAGTAGGAAGAACCACTTCTCTCCCATAAACTAAATTAAAGGGAGAAGTGCCGATGGAAGCTTTTCTCGTTATTTGGTCTGCCCATAAAGCATATATTAAGGATTTATGCCAATTTTTATGATTTTGGTCTACTGTTCTTTTGACAATCCTAATTAGGTTTTTATTTGTAGACTCGGCTAACCCATTACCTTGTGGATAATAATTGGCCGAATATTTAAGTTTGAATCCTCTTTTAAGTGAAAATTCAGTCATTGCATTTCCAGAAAAGTATGATGCATTATCAAACATTAAAGAGGAAGGTAATACAAACCTGGTGATTATAAATTGATCTATGAACTCAATGATATTTTCAGCATTAGCTATCTTGAGTGGAACTGCTTCTACCCACTTAATAAAATAATCTGTTGTTGTAAGGATATATCTATGCTGCTTGGAAGAGTGAGGAATGCTCTCACCTATTATGTCTAATTCCCACTGACTGAAAGATTGGTCGATGTTAACTGGTTGTAGTGGTAAGGATGGCTTCTTTTGTCTCCCAGCAATAGTTTGGCAGACTTGACATTTCCTCACGTAACTGTGCGAGTCTTTGAATAACGTGGGCCAGTAATACCCTGTGCACAAGATTTTATGTGCAGTAGCATCTCCAGCATAGTCTCCGCCTGCTGGGCCATCATGGAGTTCCTGCAAAACTTTATCAGCTTCAGATTTCTCAAGACATCTAAGGAGAACATAATCATAATTCATTCTAAAAAGAATATCATTTATGAGCTGATATTGTTTGGCTTTCAACCTTAGAGCTCTTTTCTTAGTATGATCGAGGTATGAAGGAGCATATCCATTCTTAAGATAATAAATGATATTAGCGTATAATGACTTTTCATCATTTAGGCTTACCTCGCACAATTGTACCTCTACAGATGGAATTTCAAAGATTTGCGACGCTCCAGCCAACATTTTGCAAAAGCCTTGACCTCTTACAATGTTTGTTGGTTTAATTTCTGTGTCATATTCTTGTAAGGCAGTTACCCAATTGGCCCTCTTCTCACCCACATCCTTTTGTACTAGAAGATTCCTTATCGCTAGAAATGGTACTATAATTTCAGTATGGGTTTTGAGTAGAAAAGGTTTGAAGTATTTGATTGCTTTGAAAACAGCATAAGCTTGTTTCTCCACATCTGAGTAATTTAATTCAGCACCGTGCAAATTTGAACTGAAAAAAACAATTGGTGCTTCCACCTTTTCTTGATTCGTTTGAGTGAGTATCGCAACATATGACCTATCTGAGGAAAATGTGTATAAAATAAAAGGCTCTGAAAAATTCGGAGTTGCTAAAGATGGAGCATTAATAATAGTCTGTTTGATCAAGTTGAACGCTTCATGTTCATCTTGGCCCCATTTAAAATTAGAGTTCTTTTTTATCATGGTTTGTAAAGGAGATACGATTCGTGAAAAATATGAAACAAATCTCTTTACAAAATTGATTCCACCAAGGAAAGATTGCATGGATTTTTTGTTATGCGGTAGGGATATTTCAGAAATTTCTTTGATTCTGTCAGAGTCGATGTGAATTCCAGATTTTGACACTATGAATCCTAGAAGTTTCCCTTCACTTAATGAGAAAAAATATTTCTTTGGGTTAAGTGAAATTCCGTACCTTAAACATCATTGGAAGATTTGTTTCAAGTCTTTGAGATGGTCGCTTCATTTCTTGGAGCACACGGTTATATCATCCAAATAAATTACTATAGATTTATTGACTAAACCTTTAAATGCAATTTCCATGGCTCTCTGGAATGTGGCACCAGCATTAATCAAACCAAATGGCATCTTTCGATATGCATATGTGCCCCATTTAGTTCTAAATGTGGTTTCAATTGATCATCAGGATGTAACCAGAACTTGATTGTATCCTGAAACCATCCAAGAAGGAATTAATTCTAGCCTGCCCTCCTGCAATATCTGCTCCATAGGTGGTAAGGGAAAATTGTCTTTTTGACAGGCTTTGTTAAGATTACGAAAGTCAATACAAATTCTAATATCTCCGTTTTTCTTTCTAACAGGTACCATATTGGAGACCCATTTATAATGTCTCACGGGAAAGATTATCTTGGCTTTCAACAGCTTATTGAGTTCGGTTTTTATCTAATTTTCTATGTTGGGATGAAGTTTTCTCAATTTTTGTGGGACAAGTTTTTCATTATCGATCATTGGAATAGTATGTTGGATGATAGAAGTGTCGTATGTTTTGAGTTCATCATAGTTCCAAGCAAAAACGTTTTTGTATTGCCTCAAAAGAGGAATATATGCTAGTTTTTCTTCAGGGGCTAGGCCAAGGCCTAGATTTATGTTTTGGGGTTTGGCATCGGTTCCTAGGTTTACTAATTCATAATTCAAAGTTGAACTTTGGAGCTTCGAATTGGTAGACCTTTTAAACCGATCTTTCATATCATACAGGTCTTCTAACTTGACCACTGATTGAGGTATAGAATTGTTAGTGCTATTTTGTTGTAATTGTCGATCATGTTGATCTTCGTCAATTATTTGGTTGGAGTAGGATCCTTCAGAAGTAAAGAAATTTACGATATCAGGATCGTCATTGAATATTCTCCAATTCGTGATGTTGTCAGGAATAGAAGGTCTAAAGATTAATTCTATTGAGAATCTATCTGGACTAAAATCTTCTGAAGGAATGAGCTTAGAAGCTATGTTAGCTAAAAGGTCAGCGCTTGCATTCTGGAGTCTGGGAATTGATGAAATATTGAATTCTATAAAATGCACAGTCAGATCTTGAACTAAAGATTGATAGTGTTTTAAATGACCTGATAAGCAATGTATAGTATTTTGTACCTGTCTGACTACAATTTCAGAGTCTCCGAAGACTTGGAGGTACTTTATGTCTAACCCGATTGCTTTGTACAACCCTTGGACTAAAGCCTCATATTCTGCTGTATTGTTGGTACAATCAAATTCAAGCCTGCATGTTAACATGATTTTATCTCCTTCTGGACTAATTAGCACGCATCCTGCTCCTGCTCCTTCGTTAGATTTAGAACCATCAAAAAATAATTTCCAAAAGAAAGATTATTTACAAGTCTATCTAAAAAATTGATACATTTTGAACTATCCGTTTGAGAAATTTTTTTGACTTGGGATAAAACAGAATGTTCCAAATAAGGTGACGTATGAGCATTAAAAATGCCAAGAAAAGAATCCACTGAGTAATTGCCAATTATGCTACTGTTATATGCTACTGGTTCATTTTCCCCCTCTAATTCCGTTACTATGTACTTCTGATGTAATTCTCGTTCAACTTTTATTTGATTTGGCTTA
>APFE030629139.1:17040-65828 GCA_000404065.3 Pinus taeda
TTGCGCTCTTTGGTTTTGGGGTAGTTTGGGGAGGATCAAGCTGATTTCTACTTTGTGTGTTAACTGGGAATACTTCTTGATCTTCCTCTTGTGGGAGGATGAAATCCCACATTCCTTGTAATTCTACAATTTCTTCATCATCGATTTGCCCTTCAGTGGCAATTTCCTCTTCCTCTTCCTCGGATTCAGCACTTGTTATAGCATTGGGTGGCCTTGAATCTGTTGACGGGCCTCTTTTAAAAGCTCTGTAGGGCCTTTTTGAAGAAGTTTTTGCTACTTGCTCTTTTATGTCGACCATTTCATTAGACATGGTCTTCAGAACTTTTTGCAATCCCTCCAAATCGAATGGATCTTTTGCTTGTTTCTTCTTGGACTCTTCTTTGAAGGTGACCTTCTTAGATTTACATTCTTTTATCACAGATTTCTTCTCTAAGGCTATTATACGTTTCTCTACTGCTATGGCTTCTTTCATGTTTTCGTCTAGGGTTGTTTTATTCGCTCTGTCCACGAACATTGCTATGTTTGATGGTAATGCAGTGATATACCATTCACATCGCACTTCCTCGCTGGGCTGGGAAGCAGTAGGAATTTTGTTTAGAATTTTATTGAAACGTAGATTGAAGTATTTGATAGGCTCTCTAGATTCCGCCCTAAGGTTGGATAGGTCGTTGATTAACGTTGCCATAGTCATGTCATCACCAAACTTGGTTAGTAATTGGCCTTGGAAGATGTCCCAACTGGTAATAGATCCAGAGGGTAATGAGAAATACCACGATTCTGCTGTTCCTTGCAGAGTATAAGGAAACAGTCGAACAACAACATCTTCATTAGTAACCCCATTGAGGTTAATGGATAGCATAAAGTTGTTTATGTGCTCTTCTGCTAGCATGCCTGCCTCGGGATTGAACTTAGGCAGCCATTTCTCAGGATGGGCCGGTATTTGACTCAAGGGTACAGGCATTAAGACTTCCCCAGGGTTGTTCCATGGATACTGGGCCATTGCTGAACTGCTAACAGGGGGATTTACAGAAGATGATCCCTGTGGTTGGGAAGATGAGGTTATTATGATCGCAGATGATTGAGGAGGAGTTGTAGGGATTCCACTGGGTGGATTGATAATGGTCTGGAGTGGAGGAGTGGATGGTTGACTTCGCAGTGGAGAGGTTGAGATGGATGATGCTGATGAAAGAGTCTCGTTGTCAGACCCTTTAGGTGACTTCCTTGCTCTTTTCCTTTTGGGAAGAGGTAGTTCAGTTGGCCAAACACCAAACTTTTCACTCTTTAATCTGGTCAGGGGATGAGAAGGGTTATACTGCAAAGTGACGCTGCCCTGATATTTATCAGATCTTTGAGGGGAATTGGAAAATCGCTGAAGTTTGTGAATCAGAGATTCGACTTCAGGAGGTTCAATAACAGATTATTCTGAAATGTCAGGATTTGTAGCAGCGGTTGATGCTCTGGCGACTTCTAACTCTAGATGTAGGTGTAATGGAGAAGTCGGGGGAGATGGTGAGGGCGATTTACTCTCAGAATGGTATTTTGATTGGATTTACTTGCCATTCATAGTTCAAGCCCTCCTTCTAGCGCCAAATATGTTGAAGGCCCTGAAAATTGGGTCAACAACAAGGGGGATACCCGCCCGGTCCGGACCTTGGTTGGCATCTCCTTATCTGTTTGGTATAGCAAGTCCGATTGGGGATATGGGACCAGTTTCCCAATTCAGTGTGTGTGTGAGAAAGATGGGTATTTCTGTTCTAAATGGAATATTTCTGTCCTAATTCTAATCTAATGCTATGCTATTGTATTCTAATAAACAGAAAAACATCAAAATTTATGCTAACCCGGGGTATGATCTTTCTTCTATGCGATCTAAAAAGATTTCAAACAATAACTAGTAATAAATATCATTCAGCTATTATAAGAAAAGAATTCAATAGAGATGAACTACTTCGTATAAGAAGTTAGATGAAACAGTTGTGAAAACTTATCGCATAAATGAGCTATTCATACACTAAGCATAAACAAATAGTTATCACTGTACAAAAGTGTCAAATGATAACTTAGGCATCCATGCTGTAACATATAAACAACTGAAAACTGAATATCACTTTAACGCATAAGCAGAAATGCTTAAGAGATAAAAGTACCATTTATAACTAGTCCTACTCATGAGCTTCAAGCAACAATTGATTTATCTCTCCTTGATTTAAACATCCACTAAGAGTACAGAAGTGGCACATCAGTAGCAGATATCAAATGCAAATATCAATAAACCCTATCCTATTCATTTCAACCGCAAAAACCTCCTCTGAGGGTGCAAAAGTGCATGTTCTGAGGACAAGTTTTTGATAAATTTATCAAACCCTTCTCTAAATGCATGAGAAGGGTTTAAATACTACTAACTAAATAACTTATTTAGAGAAATTGAGGATTCGGTTTAAATGACCGTCCTCTTTCTAAGCAAAACTATTTCTAAAATTAAATCTAATATCTAACTATTTCTAAATTTGCTCCTTAACGTCGCAAGCATTTAGTATTTTCCTGAGTGAAGTCGGCTGACTGTCTTCCATCTTTGGTTGAGTTAAGAAAACAGAATCGGCAAGAGCTGGCATTATACTCTCAGTAAAATTGATGATATAATTGAGAGTCATCCAATGACTATGTGGCATTACCATGTATACCTGGTAATAATCCCATTTCAACTTGGTTAACCCTTGGACTGCTTCTGCTTTTCCTTTAGTTTTCTAATTCCAGTTTGTTTCTATCGCTTCTTTCTTGCAATTTTCGGGGCTTGCAGGTGACTGAGTAATTAGGAGCCTTCCTTTTCGGGCAAGTTTTCTCAGCGATGCGTGGATAAGTGCTAATCGTGCATCGGAAACTGCCTTTGTTTCTTGATCCGGGCTTCCCTGATGCATTTTTCGCCTCTTGCGCCTTTTTCTCTTATCGGATATAAAGCTCAAAATTTGTAAAAATAGTGATTCCGTGAGCTCTTGACCCTGAGCATTAAATTCTCTGTTTCTGGTATCAGCATCGTTCAGTACCCATTCAACCATGGCTGTATATGAGAAATCTGTGATGGATGCCTTAGAAGAGTTCTGCGGCGCTTTCTCTCTCTGAAGTGGATTAAGTGTGCTTTCCGAAATGGACATTGGGGTACTGCCTTTCCTCCTCATAGTTTTCTGCATACTACCTTGCATAACGCTTCGTCCTTTGTTCCTACAGTTTACAACTGAGGTGGAAGTAATGATAAAAATAATGACAAGAAAACTTTAAATGTCGAAGATATGCAAAACACACCACCTTACGTGAACTAGTTCTTCGAAAAACACAACACCATACTTCATTAACAACTGGCAACAACTCATTGATTCGCATTAAAGTGCATGACCAATTCTTGGCCTAAAAAAGTTTTCTTGAATAATGAGCCAGAACCAACTGCGATGGAGAGGTCTTGTGATTTTGCTTTGCGATATCGCAGATTGTTAATGCCCATTACCGCAATTGCATCGTGCTGTTCTATCAAAAGGTTGCAGTATCGCAGTATCGCAACATCGCAACTTCGTAGTATCGTAGTATCGCAATATCGCAATATCTCAGATTGCTTAATCGTTATAATCCTTATGTGTAATTCATGTGATTTTTTGCGATGCGCGATATGCGATATCGCATATCGGCGATTTTTAAATTTTTTCAATGTGAGTGTTTCTTTAATGTATGCGATGCGATGAAGTTTCACGTCGCAATCTCGCGTTTTTTATCATTTTAACTCATTAGAAGGTACCCTATCATTTTTTGAGCGATGCGATATTTCTTGAGTGAATTTACTTTCTTCATTATGAAACTTAGGTTTTTAGATTCTTCAAAGGTATTTTCCTAAGTCCATGATGTTGTAAGTTTCATCTAAAAGGAAATATAACATTAATTTTTTTTTTACTGAGGGTCCCCATTCATTTAGTATTTAGCAATAACACTTCATAAGGAGGGGGGTTGTTGGTGGCCACAACAAGTTCATGTTATGGGTGATCTAGCGGCTCTAATGTTCGGAAAAACTCCTCTTGTTAAATATGGTGATCCTGGCCATCCTATGGTTACAATACATATTTGAAAAACTATTATTTCACGAGTCCTGGTAGACATAGGTGCTGCTATAAACATTATGACCCTTGAAACCTCACAGCTGTTACAGCTAAAGAATGTAATTAGAGAGACACTGACCATTCTAGAGTTAGCTGATCGTTCCAACATCAAACCTGAAGGAGTTATTGAGGACCTGATCATTTCAGTGGTGTCCTGGAATTACTCAGCTGATTTTGTCATACTACTTACTAAAACAAAGTTGGGGGGACATCCTTTAATTTTAGGAACACCCTGGCTAGCTACAACTGATGCTTTTATCAGTTGTAGGTCTGGCTCAATGACAATTTCTAATGCATGCGAAACTAAATAGCTTACCCTTTATCCTCATGCCACACCTATGATTAATAATGATGATTCTCTATGGTTGGATTACGATGATAATGCCACTCAACTCATTTTGACTATTGAACAAGCCTTAACTCTTAAAGACACCACGAAGGATGAAGTAATTAGTAATTTTATGTCTGAACCCTCCTCGGTTACTTCTTAAACATATAACCAGTTGACTGCAATTTTGACACCTGAAATACAGGAAAGGCTTAAATAAAAAAAACTACCTCAAACATCAACTGCTATTTCCTCTAAAAGCATAACAATAGAAATTGAACCTGGCAAAACATTGAACATAAACCCCAACCTATCAAATGCTGAAACACAACAGCTAATGAAGTTTCTTCATGAAAATAAGGAAGCATTCGCATGGGACTACACAAATATGAAGGGTATCTCTCCTGAATTATGTACTCATCGTATCTATATCAATGAAGGGTGTCGACCAGTCTGTCAACCCCAGCGGCGAATGAATCCCAATTTGAGGGAAATTATTAAAAAGAACTTCAAAAATTACTTAATGCAGGGTTTATATACCCCATATGTGATAGTGAATGGGTTTCTCCATTGGTGATAGTACCTAAGAAAAACAGGAAATGGAGAGTTTGTGTAGATTATAGAGCCCTAAAAAAAGCCACTCAAAAAGATCATTTCCCCTTGCCATTCATTGATCAAGTTCTAGACATTTTGTCAAGGAAAAGATTATTTTCCTTTTTAGATGGTTTTAGTGGATATAACCAAATCAAAATTGCACCCCAAGACCAAGACAAGACCACTTTCATTAGTCCTTGGGGAGCTTTTGCTTATAGAGTCCTCCCATTTGGACTATGTAATGCTCCAGCAACGTTTCAAAGAGCAGTGATAGGAATCTTTTTTGATATGCTTAATGACTCTATGGAGATATTTATGGATGACTTTACTCCTTATGGTGTGACTTTTGAATATGCATTACAAAACCTTGAGAAAGTACTCAAACACTGTATACAAGCTCATCTTTCCTTGAGTATTGAAAAATGTCATATGATGATGAACGAAGGAATTGTACTTGGGCACTTCATTTCTTTCCTAGGAATTCAAGTAGATCCATCCAAAATATAGGTAATTCAAACCCTTTATATCCCTAAAACACAAACTGATGTAAGAAGTTTTTTAGGACATGCTAGATACTACAGAAGATTTATTAAAAAAAATTCTAAAATAACTTCCCCTTTGTTTGTGTTACTTATGAAAAATGTTGAATTTAAGTGGACTGATCTTTGCCAGAAAGCATTTGATGAACTTAAGCATCAGTTGGCTACAACTCCTATTCTAAGGGGACCTGATTAGGCACTTCCCTTTCAGATATCCTCTGATGCTTCAGACACTGCAATTGGAGCTGTCTTGGGACAAGAGGAAAACCATATTCCTTATGCTATCTATTTCATTAGTAAAAATATGACCCTTGTTGAGCTTAATTACACAGTTACTGAGAAAGAATTTTTAGTAGTCATTTATGCTATTAATAAATTTTGACATTGCATTACTGGTCACCCTACTTTTATTCATACTGACCACTCGGCTATTAAGTATTTAATGAACAAATCTGTCACAAATGCTCGAGTTACCACATGGTTATTATTATTACAAGAATTTGATATTACAATTGTAGATCGACCAGGTAAAGAAAATGTAGTTGTCGATTTTCTTTCTCAGATAAAAACAGATGATAATGCTCTAGTAGATGATTCCTTTCCTGATGAGTATTTATTTGCAGTATCTGCTCACTCACCTGAGTATGTAGACATTGCCAATTATCTGGTTGCAGGGAAGCTACCATCACACCTATCACATTGGTAGAAAAGAAGGATCATTCAACAAAGTTTGAGGTATAGCTGGATAAGTGGGTGCCTTTTTCATACAGGACTTGATCAGGAAATTCGAAGATGCATTAGGGAGGATGAGGTTTATGATATACTGAAGGCTTGTCATGATGGCCCTTGTGGAGGGCCTTTTGCTGATAAGAGAAAAACACATAAAATTCTCAAAATGGGTTATTATTGGCCCTCACTCTTCATGGATGCAAAGAAATATGTTCGGGCTTGTGATAGTTGTCATAGAATGGGTCAACCTAATCATAGAGATGAAATGCAATTGAATCCCCATGTAATACTTGAACCCTTTGAAAGATGGGCTCTAGACTTTATAGGAGCCATCAATCCTCCATCCAGTCAAAGAGTTTAAATATTGGTTTGTATAGATTATATGACTAAATGGGTGGAAGCCAAAGCACTTATTAGAGCTAATGAAGAATCTGTTTTAACTTTTTCATTTGAAGAAATCTTTGTTAGATTTGGAGTGCCTAGAGAGCTAGTTACAGATGGAGGACCTCCTTTCAATTCTCATGGTTTTAAAGCCACGCTTCAAAAATATCATATTCATCATAAAATTACTACAACTTACCATCCCCAAGCCAATGGTCAGGTGGAAAGCACAAACAAAGTCATAGAAGCCATTCTAACAAAAACAGTGAAGGAAAATAGGAAGGATTTGTCTCAAAGGCTACCTGAGGCATTATGGGCTTACAGAACTACCTGGAGGAACACTACAAGATTTTCTCCCTGTGAATTGGTTTATGGTAAAAGTGTTGTTTTTCCTTTGGAATTTGAGATTAAAACCTTAAGAACTGCTTTAGTTGTTAACCTTGATTTGACTGATGCACAGACAGCTAGGTTGCAATAGCTTCAGGAACTGGATGAAAAGAGGTTGGATGCCATCCATTAAACAACTATAATTCAACAACAAAGGACTAGGTGGAATGATAAAACTATTAAACATAAGCAGTTCCAAAAAGGTAATTGGGCTCTATTGTATGATTCTCGGTTTGAAAATTTTCAAGGGAAATTACGAACAAGGTGGCTGGGACCTTACGAAATAGATATTGTTTTCCCCAATGGAACAGTAAGGCTCCTAACAATTGATCGTTCTAGAACACCATTGTTAGTAAATGGGTATCAACTTCGTCTGTACCAGAAACCTATTTCTAAAGAGGATTTTAAGGCCACTTGCATGGCAGATTCACATTATATCTTTTTGGGGGAGCCTACTGCCCCTCATTGCATTTAATCTCTGCATTATATTTTTTTTAGTATTAGATTAGATTTCTTAACTAATAATCCATATCAAGGGTTGGCATGTTACAATGGATTATTTTGCAGGTCTCAAATTGGGAGGCTGGTTGAAAAGAACAATTGTATTGCAAGCAGGTTTAAGCCTCATTTTGGGGAGCATTGTCATCTCACTTCAATCCACAATTAATTTCCCCACTTTGATCACTTTTCCTTTTTCTCCTCCCTATGTTCCCCATTACTTCTCAGCAACGTTTTCCCTATTTTTCTTATTTACAGCAGCATCTCTCTTTATTGTTCACGTTGCTGAAACACCAATCTCCTATTGCTGAAACACCAATTTTTCCCATTTCTCTCGTTGCTGAAACACCAACCTTTCCCATTTTTCCCATTGCTGAAACACCAATTTCCATCCATTCCATCACCAACTTTTACCCATCTTTTTTCCATGATTGAAACATCAATTCTTCTCAAAGAATGAATACATATTATTTTCCATTGTGAGAACCATCTATTGATTCTGATAACTTTGTTCTTTCACTACCTCCTCCTATGTTATAAAGGCCTCTCATATAAATACCCTCATATTTCAAAACCCTTTTCCATAAATATTGGTTATCTATTAGCAACAGACATTATATTTTCCGAATATCAATCAAAGGTAAACATGAGGTATGTGTTTGTTATGTGTAAATATTATTAAACAATAGTTAATGAGAAGATTATGACAATCTCCATACATTTAAACTCATCATTTCAGCCGTAGATGGGGGGAATACCAAAATTACGCCATCATTTCACAATATGCCAATCACCATCGTTTTTTTAGCACGATCATGTCTTATCACCCCATCTCTGTCCTATTATTTCATGACCCCATTTGTAAAATTTACTCTGTTTCGGGTGCAGTAACTCGGCTTTGCACTGTGCATTTTACTAAAGCTAGTAATTATGGGAGGTTCTGCTATTCGGAATGAACCCAGCTTAATAGCTCTATTGGAATTGCAGCCAGAAATATATCAGATTTTTCAGCGGGCAGGCTGGGTAGATTATTTTCGAAGGCTTCAGGGATTCGATCCTCAGCAAGTCCTTGAATTTGCACGCAATCTATAGGAAGGCTACTCTACTGTTCAAGGAGTTTGAATTCCAGTCCCAGAGGATGATATAGCACAGGTTTGAGGATTACCGGCCGATGGCATTCGATGGTTTAGTTGTAAACATATCATTTTAAATGCACAGCAGGATTTTCTTCTACTTGGAGAGAAGGTCGAGCCTAAAGGCAGGGGTGTTGCGCTTCATTCATTACCACCTCCATGGCCGATGGTTGCACAATTCGTCAAGCACTACCTCACCTGCGAAGGATGTTACCAAGTAGTCTATCAGCATGATTTTGTGTTGTTAAATCATTTAAGACATGGTCGACTGTTAAATATGCCATACTATCTACTTGGGTGTCTAAAAGATATGTCACATTATTGCATGAATGTGAAGTACCCACTCCTTTCCCTCACCCATCATCATCTTGTTCAGCTATTAATTCAGAGGGGTTTTCCCAACAGAATCCACCTCCCCTTAACAACCCACCCATAGAACCCCAAGAAGCTGTTGAAATTCCTCAAGTAGCAGTTGAAAATCCCCAAGAAGCTGCTGAAATTCCTCAAATAGCAGTCGGAATTCCCCAACTAGATGTTGAAACTCTCGAAGCTCCTCTTGAAAATCCTCAACAAACCCCCGGATTCCTCAGCAAGTTGAAAATCCTTCCACACAACAACCAGGGAGCATCTTTGATTCCCCAAAAATTCCACCACCCATAGCAGCCAACCCAATTGACCCCTCCACTGCATTGACTCCACCCCATGATTTAGCTGAATCATCCAGTCCCACTGTCCATATCCCTAGTGATGATTTTGATGACAACCTTCCCATTGCTAAGCTAAAAAGGAAAAGGCAGGACAACATTACTTCTCCACATAAAAGACGAACAAGGGCTTAAACCAAAGAAGACACCATCCAAGAAAAACCCATTCACAAAAGAAAAACTATTGCTTTCTCTACTTTTTTTACCCTGAAGACGAATGAGGACGTCTACTAAACCAACAATTGTTACTACCATTCAAAATTCCCCACCTATTAGCCTAAAACCCCACACCCCACCACAGTCCCAAGTACCCGAATCTTTACCTATCTCACCCTCGAGTACTGAAATGCAAGATGCCCATGATTTTGTGACATCATTTCTCTCAGAAAATGTAGCTGCCACATAAGAACCAACTACTGATTCAGCAGTTGCCACACAAGAACCAGTTGCTAATCCACTAAATTTAGATACCCAAGATGATGTACAACATGTAGCTACTCCACAAGAACCAGCTACTGATTCAACAGTTGTCACATAAGAACCACCTGTTGATAAAAAGAAAATAGATGACCTAGCTATAGTTGCCCCACAAGAACCAACTACTGATTCAGTAGTTGCTACACAAGAACCACCTGCTGATGAACAGAAAATAGACGACCTAGCTGTAGCTGCCCCACAAGAACCAACTAGTGATTCAACAGTTGCTACACAAGAACCAACTGCTGATGAACAAAGTAATCAACATATTGCACAAACCATAGCTATTACACAAGAACCAGCTACTCAGTTAGCAACTACCACACAAGAACCATCTGCTGGTATGCAAAATTTGGATTCTCGGGATGATGTAGCTAATGATTCAGTAGTTGCCACACAAGAACCACCTATTGAGGTTCCAAATGATGAAGCTGCCACGGAACAACAAGCCTTTCATTCACTGGAATTAGCTATTGAGACTCCCACTGCTACACAAAGCCCAGTCACCTTGGCTTCCCTTCTATAGGAAAATGATTTTTTTAAATCCGAACTCAAAACTTATAAACAGGAATTAATAACAGTAAGGGAAGCCTATGACAGAGAACTTAATTTGTATACTTTAGCTCATGCAGCATCTGCAGCTGAGAAGACTACAGAGAAAGATCGGTATAATGAATATATGTGTAGTCAGTGTAGTAATATTTATCATCAAGCTGGTTATAAAATAGTTGAAGTCCCACTACCTGGAGCCACCCCTGCATCTACTTCTATTGCAACTAAAAAGGAATGCCCTGCTGTTACACAAGAGCCAACAAGGCCTTCAAAGATTTTTGAAAAGGAGGTTAAACCACAAATACCTCGGCCTACGGTGATTGTTAAAACTGAAAGTCCTGTACTCCAGTCTACAAAGACTACTTTTACTCAGACTAAATCCCGACCTACAAAGACTGCTTTTACTCAGATTGAATCTCGACCTACAAAGACTGTCTTTACTCAGACTGAACCCCAGCCTACAAAGACTGTCTTTACTCAGACTGAACTCCGACCTACAAAGACTGTCTCCACTCAGACCAGTAGCACTCAAGCACAGATGGATAAATAGAAGAAGGAATATGTTATGTCATAAGAGAAAATATTGTAAGAACACAAAGCATCATGGCAAAATCACATATATGAAAACTGGGAAATTTTGGAGCAGTCTTGTGCCCAGAACAAGGAAAACAAACAATTAAAAACTAGATTGTCTCTCATGTTTGGTTTGGTTCAAAGATTACTGGCCACCAGGAAACCATCCTCTAATTACTCTTTTTTTTTCGTAGAACGCCTAGCGTTCTTCCAAGTAAAGGCACTTAGAGATGGGTGACCTCATGAGGTATCTACACCCCAACAGTTTGTCAAAACTTTAATAGAGTCATCAATCATTGAACAAAATTTACTCTATGAATTGTATCTTCATAACGAAGCCATTCCTGAGGATAGGAAACTCAATTTGAATCCTTTGTTGGGTGATATTCAAATCAGGGCCTTTGTTTCTTTCCTTGCCAATTAGTTCACGTGGTAGAATGCCTTCCTTTGAGTGAGGCATAATTAGGAAAATTGCCTTCTGTGGATTTGACCTAAGCCACAAAATGTTGCCATTTTCATTGCTGAATATCATAAGTTTTAAAGGCAACAAGGGATGATCGAGCATATCAGACAGTTACAGGCAACAGTCTTAAAAGACTGCCAACATTATGTCCAAGCCAAGAGAGCTCTTGCCTTACAGGAAAACAACTTATTTTTGGAACAGTCACCTAAGGAGAGGAAGGAATATCATCCCTTTAACCCTCTCAACCTTGAAATAGCAATTTCACGACTACCTAACTATGTCAAATGCATCCAACAGTGTGCCAAAAAATGGCTAGGATATCATTTTCATTTCCCTATTCTATGGCTGCCAGCACAGGAATATAAGGCTTACTTCAGGTTGTCCAAAAAGGAGGAGACAGCAGTATGGCATAAATTACAGCATGCTTATGGTTTTAGAGAACTTGGTGATAGCACCTTCTACACTTACTACCTACGTAATTTGCACTGCAAGGCCCAGTATTTAGACTTAGATCCATACTAAAGTTGCATGAGGACATGTAACTCCATCAGTTGGGGGGGATGTTAGGATCCCATATTGTTCCTTTTTGACCATATATTTTTCTATTATGTCATCCTTTTCCAACTATATTTTAAGTTCATATTATTACTTTAACCAATTTGTTCCAAAGGTACACAATATTTCTTCTCATTACTATACGTTTAATTATTTTACATATAATTACGTTATCTTCATAGTTAATCATTGAATTGGATAGTTGTTGAAACAATTAAAGAACGATGTGCAATCCACATTGCTGAAACAGCCTGGAGACTGCAAGATTACTTCTACAGTTGTTGAAACAGTAAGAATGACGCACAAATATCGTGGCTGAAACAGTCATGATTTGCATTCTAGATTTGGTAGCAACAGAAGAAAATCACTGAAGAAGCTGCTACACTAGACGTAATGACCATGATCCAAAGTCAGCATTATTGTAATAGCATTTTGTTGATGGGAAAACTGATTTCCCTATTTTTGTTTATTGGGTTAAAATAGGACTTACAATGTAATCTATTGTAATAGATGTCTCCTCTTTAAAAAGAGGAGACATCTACATTATAGGGGATGGACAGACTGTGGGAAGGTCTAGCTGAAGGAACAGAACTGGAATCTTTTTGTAACATGACATATTGATGGATGAATAAAATATTGTTCTGAACATCTCTTTCTAGTTCTTATTTCCTGGGGAATCTTGTGAGGAGGACAAGGCCCACGTTCATCACAAGATTCACCCATTATATTTATGCAATGTGTTAAGTGTGTTTCTTATCCATACCTTGTTAAAAGTCCTGTTTACTTAATATTGCTTATGCATTATTGCTAAACTCTTTTTTCCAATTGATTGTTGCATTACTTAGTTCATGAGTGCTTCATTAGAAATTGAGTTTACAGAGTGAGTTGGCAAGCATGGTAATCAAGAACAGGTGTTGAAGATTCCTACTTTGGGAATAGGGTCCTGTTCCCCGTTACAGCATAGATAGTGTTTTCCTTCGCAGATTGATTCTTCTCCATTAGATTACTCTTTTAATGAATTTAAGCATTCTTTGGTCATTGTCTGCAATAGATTATTCTTGCTATAACTCGGAGTGAAGTTTCAATTTGCTTGGAGCGAGGTGTGACTAGTTCATTTATTACTACAACTTTATTGCTTTTGGGATTGAGAACATATAGTGCGTAGTTGCGTTTGAAATAAACAGACTTCCCTGGGTTGACAATTTATGTATCACTTAGTTGTTTGAATTAATAAACAATTAAAGTGAACAACATATACCAGGGGGCTGAAAGTGGGGTTGAACAACTTTGTTATATCAACCAAAGGAAGCCTCAAGGACCTAGGCCATACGAGCAAGGCATGCAAGGTGCATCCTATTCCTACTACCATCCCAATAAGAATGCATCCCTTACCCCTTGGTGTTCTCCTACTCACCCTTCTTGGTCCACACCTTCTCCTTGGTCTTATGCACCTCAGTATTCTTCCCAACTTGCCAATCAATCATTTTAGCCATATGCTTCTCTACATCCTTAGTGGAATACCCATAACAGGTTGGAGGCCTCAATTCAACCAACCTCATGTTTTACTACCTCCACCTCCACCTCAACCATAGTTAATTCATCCTGCTCCACCCAAGCAACCTCAGATGCTTGCCCAACCAAATTTGAACCTCAACAAAAGGTACACATAACAGGTCTATAGTGGGGAGACATCTCACCTTTCCTGTGCTGTGAAGATTCAAGAAATTCACATCAAGTCTGGAAGAGTTCTACTAGATAACCAACCTCCATCTCCACCCGAGGAGCTTGAAGAGGAAAAGGAAGAGAGTGTTCCCAAAGCCAATCCACCTCATTTTCCTAAAATATTGTTCCATCCTAACTAGCACACCCATAAGACATTGAAATTTTGGTAGAATTGAAAAATTTATGTGTGAAAAGCCCACTCCTCCAAGCCATCAAGGATGTCCCTATCTACAAAAATCTAATCAAGGAGAAATGCTTCAAACATCTTTGGATGAGAAACAAAGATGCCCCTACCATCAATGCCATTGGTCAATTGTCTGACCTAATGCTAGGGAGAGTAATTTTCCCAAAGTATCTAAACCCTAAAAGTCTTGTGGTAGATATGCACATTGATGAGATCATTGTCCCTCACACCTTGATTGATCTTGGGGCTTCTATCAATGTGATGACTAAGGAGACCATGATCAAACTAAATATCCAATGATCTCTAAGAAAGAGCAAAAGAATACTGAAATTTGCACAGAGGTCCACAGTAGCCCCTTAGGGAGTTGTTGAGGATGTAATGGTCCCTATTGATTCCTGGGAGTATCCTACAGACCTCTTAGTTATTTAGCCCAAGACCAAATTCAATGGTTATTGTATCATTTTAGGAAGACCATGGCTAGCTATGAACATGACCACAAAAAATGGACATTTTTCCAAATAGTTGGTCTTGTACCCTCCTTCTCAACCATCCCTAGAGAATGACCTACCCTTATGGTTGGAAGACGAAGATGAAGATTGTTGAGTGATAAACAGGGTCTTTTAACCTCTATTTACCCTACATTCATTATCAATCTAGGTATGGCTTTTTATCTCAAGAGTGTACTCAGTCGGAGGTGGTCACTTGCTCAAGAGTAATTCTTGCAGTATAGTGCTTTACAAAATTAAATAAATGCTAGAAACAAACTCTAATTGTAATGGCAAGAAACTCAAATACTTTGTAACTAAATCATTCAGTCAAGAAACTACAACAATCATCAGTCAAGGATGCAATAATGATAACTCTTTCCCCTGTAAACTAATGTAAATGAAAACCAATCAAACGCAAGATCTCCGATCTGATAACTTAGACAACAGTAGTCAATGTTTGTTACAGTTTTAGATCTTTCTATTCACACTAAAGCAAATGCTGGAAATAACAATTCAATTAGCAGAAAAGGAACAACAACTAATCTATTGAAGAGATCCAAAACAAACTTAATCTACAAGAATGAATTAAGCAGCAATCTTAACCGAGAGAATTTGAACAAAAATCTTTAACTAATAAAGAAATTGGACAGCAATCTAAGAAAGGAACAACAAACCTAGGTAAGTTTATGGAAATTGAACAGAAAACTTAATCAAATATAAACACACAATGACTATAGAATCAGTAATCTTATTCTAGCATAATGGGCATTAACCACAATTATAAAGGAATGGAAATTGCAGTTATAGTGGAACAGTAATCGAATGAACAATAATCGCAATTGTAAGTAAACCGTAGCTAAATGAACAACAATACCAATCGGTAAATGAACAACAATATCAATCTATAAATGAACAGCAATATCAATCTGTAAATGAACAACAATCTCCGAATTAGACAGTGCGACATTATTTCAGCATGAACAACATAACATTTTTAGTTGCAAATAATAATCTTGCTATCCAATTACTAATTCGATATAACAGAGCAATTCCATGAAATGGTCCGAAATGAGAAATTACTGCATAAAGCAAGTTAAGGAAATGCAAAGGAAATCAAACCACACACGACTGTAATCATAAAATAATGATACAAGAAGCAAGTGATCCACTAGGGCTGGGCCCTTAGCCACTAGGGAAACACTACCGCGGTTACTCCAGGATCTGAGAATGGAACAGCAGCTAAGTTATATATTAAGCATAAATGGCAGAGTTACAGCTATCGCTCTTTAAAGAGAGTCGATGATCAAAGTTCAAATTATAACAGTAAATTCTACAAATCAACAATATTATCCCCCCCATGGGCTAGCAGTGTTGTCCCTTTTTATAATGGTCAAGTGGAAGTATCAAAAATATAGATAAGTCTTGAGGTAGTGATCCCTCAGGATCAAAGGATCCTGAGGTATTCACCATATCTTTAATCTTCAGTTATCATTTTGTCCTCTTGAGCTGATACGACATTTCTTCTTCCTTTTACTAGTCCATGCGCTCTGATCTTGATTTCCTCATCTGGATGCGATTTCCTGTCCAAGGGATAGCAGTTGGTTCTGCTTTGACTTTTCCTCTGGAATAGTGATTTTCCATTTTCTTCACTTTCTGCATAGAAAGAGACAATAATTAATCATTTTACATCAAACACAAATCTCCTTAATTCTATCATAGTCCTTTAACATATTACCATATTAGAATGTAAAGAAGATATGATTTAAAGGAAAAGATAAAGAAATAGATGGTGAATACATACCTTTTCCAATGATCAACACACCCCCCTTCTTACCTTTTTCATGCCCTCATGAAAACATTGTAATTGACATGCAAGGCTATTGGGGAATAGGTTGGAGAAGGATTTTCATGTAGTGGTCTAAAACCATGGTTTCTAGCTAAGACTTCAAAAATATGCCCTGTCTGACCTTCAGGCAGTTCATATAGGGCTTTATACCCTAGTGTAGGATACCAGATGATTGGACTTCAAAACCTACAGCCTAACCAAGACGGGCCCTCTCTCAAGATGAGGTCACCATAGGTAACCAGACGATCAGTAGCTAGCTTAAAATTTTCATAATTGAAAGGCTCTCTGTCTTGGACATTCTAATTGGAAGTCTTGTATCAGAATTTGGTTGTTGTTATGGCAAGGTCTTTGATGGCTAGGAAGTATTCTACCCCTTGCTAGAAAATTTCTGTGTGAATGGGTACCAATGTCTGGATCACACCCTTCTTCCTCATTAAGCTTCTATGCTTATTCCATAGTGGCAATGGGTTTCTAGGTTCACCCCTTGCCCACAGATCTAACCCGTTCTCTTGTCTCTGGAAGGTATTGTGGGCTTTAAGCCACTTTATCTGGTTAACAAAAAAAGAGATGAATCCCTGAAGCTGGATATCAACCAAAAAAGGGCTAGGGTTCTCTTTTGTTTCACCATCCAACACAAGATTATGCAAATAAAACTCACATAGCAATCATTGGACTTTCACCCCATAATGCTTACAACAGTTTATGAAATCATCGATAGTTTTTAACTCTATAGGCACCATTGCCTTGACAACCTTAATTTTCAATTGTAAGTACCTTTCCATAAAAAACAAAGCATAGTTTTTGGCAGGTCCCCTACATGCTAGAACATCAGTATACAGAAAACATAAGGTATCCATTTGAGTCATAACTGTGTCTAGTCTATTGGTTACCTTTTTAACTTTTTCCTCTGCCCTTTGCCATCTATCAAAGGCCTTTTGATGTTCTTTACCTGCTACTGTAACTTCTAATATTTCTCCTAAGGAACAGTTTCCACTGTGAGTTTTTCTATCGTTTGTTGGGCCTGTGCCAAATCCTTTTGAAGTTTCACTATCCTCAGATCATTGTCCATCATAACATTTTTGGGCTGGAGATCTACTTGGATCTCCTTATTGCGACATCTAGTTCTCATAGTCTGTGTTTCCTTCTCATGAACTATCTGGTTAATTGTGATGCTAGAGGACAATGCCTCTATCTGGACATCCTTATTATAGACTGGTGTGCTTTCTATTTGGGCCTCTGTGTTTATAACAGCTGCATGTTGTTCCTTGCAGTCCTTGATGATAATGGGTTCGGTTTGAGTTCTTTTGGTCTTCCTTTTATGGGGTTTCGCCTGGGTGGCTACATGCTTTGCTCCAAGGGTTCTTTTTGAGATTTTCCCCATTTTTAGGACCCTTATTTGTTTTCTAAGTTGTTTAATTACATTTAGAAGGCTTTGTTATTCCTTTCAAAACTTTTTTATTTCATTTGTTTTCTTCGAAGGAACAACTATTTCTTTTCTTGGGCTTGGGCTTTGTTCTTCAGGGATTGTACCCCTGCCCTGGCTTATTTCCATGTTTTCTGCTTGGAACACTTCTTCAGTGTTCTCGTCCCC
Organism: Pinus taeda; assembly: GCA_000404065.3. NCBI lineage: Eukaryota > Viridiplantae > Streptophyta > Pinopsida > Pinales > Pinaceae > Pinus > Pinus taeda. The sequence goes on from APFE030629139.1 coordinate 34,921, forward strand.
CTGATTAGGTTTTTTAGGGGAGGAAACCATGGTTTGATCTGTTATTTCCTGGGTGATTTCTGCTTCTACTTCTTCTTTGTCATTCATTTCTTTGGATACACTCTCACTGTGAGTAGAGTGTTCTTGTGATTGTCTTTCCTCTTCTTCCTCATCGTTCATTTCTTCATATTCACTCTTATTGTGATCAGAATGCTCCTGTCTTAATATCGAGGTGAAGTGGGTTGTAGGGTTGGATGTATTCCCCCATGTTGGCCAAAATTTGGGCCAATTCATCTTATTATAGAGGGTTTTGTAATGGGCTTTCGCCGATTTTCTCTATTTGCTCCCCTTCTTCCTTGCCAGAATGCTCAGTTTCTTCTTCCGGTTCCTCTTCTTCATTTTCTTCTAATTCCTCTTCTTCATTTTTCCCTCCTTCAAGTTGTGGGGGTTTCTCGTCCTCTGAGTCATGTATTTCTACTGGTTGGCTATTATTTTCTTGGGGATTTCCCAACATTCCTCTGCTTCTCCCCAATCTGATGGATTGTCTTCGTCTCTGCAGTCTAATTGATGTGCTAGCAATGCTTTTTCGTTTTGGGGCTGGCAAGGCCAATCCCCCATCTATTAACAAAACCAATTCTTCCCAACTACTCTGTTGTTGGGCAAGACTATAACTCACTATTAGCTGAATTAAACCGTGATGACTTACTACTAATTCTACATGACGAGATTTTCTTATACTTTGGGCAGCATCATGCAATAGAGAATTTAAGTATGCAGGCAAATTTACAGCACATTTTTGTTTTAACGCAGCTAACGGTTTGAGATGGTGTAGTCTTACCATGTCTTTTCTACCATCGCAAGTGATGTAGCTTTGCACAATCCTGGCTAATTCTACCTAAGGCTCTCCGAGGGTTTCCGGTAGGACTCCTTTTCCTTTCACAGTAAGGCTTTGTCCTTTGTCCTATAAGATGGTTATAGCGTCTTGAAGTCTCATTTTTTTAGGGTCCATACTGGTCCAATGGTTGGCAGTCTCAAAACTTCAGCAATTATCACATATGTTATTGTTATTTACCTCCCCCTTACCATGGAATGATCTTCCTACAAATTCTGCAGAAATTCAATGGCCACTGTCTTGTTAGACTGTTGTAGTTGGTTAAGGTAGACAATTCATCTTGCTCTTGCTAAAATTTCGCTTGCAACGTCAGAGACCATTAACACCTGCGATTCATTGTGTATTGGTCTACCTCCCATTTTGTTCAAGCTTAGAAGACTGTTAAAAAAAACACAGAGATGATGATGGAACAACACGCTGTTCAAGCTTTAGCTCACTGTTAACTTTTAAAGAGCAAAAACACAGAAATGGTGATGGAACAACAAGCTGTGCATATTGGGAAATACAATACCATTAAACTTGCTATTCCAAGTTTTGACGGAGTCATAATACCTCCAAATAAGGATTTGACACGTATGATAGTGTATTATGGAGGTCACTTGCACCCCCCTAAAATGTGATAGGCTGTCCTCGTCTAGAAAATAAAGGAGCAGCATGCTGGACTGAAGTCGTATAGTATAATAAAGGAATGGCGTATAGATCCATGACATGTTTACAAAAATAGGCGGATAACTGAAATTGAGGCTTATGATGGAAATCACAAATAAATATTGAAATGCCGCGAAATGATGTGAAAAATAGAGGATAAGACAGCTTGACATAAGTAAAAGTTCTTATGCGGTCATTATCCACTTTAACCATTATGATTGATTTATAAATGATTTTCATGTATTAAAGGTTCAAAAGGGTTGCATAACATAATCTCATTTGAAATCAATATAAAGATATAAGAAGAAGGGTTTATAATCATTATTGGTGTATAAAAAATATGACTTCAATACCATCAGCAAAGCTCTGTTGCCCACAGGTGTCCATAACCTTGACAGAGTTGCTTATTTCACCCTTGGAACCATAATCCTTTGTGTATGCCTGGGAAAGTGCTGTGCGATGTCAGAATGGAGGCCATTGTGCTGGCTTGGTAACTAGATGAATCACAATGCCATTCACTAGGAAGGAGTTAAAGGTGGGCAGGGCAGCTCGTGATGAGACCTCCTGTTCCAAGGACTTTTTTTATTTTTTTGTTATGCCTCTTGGATCATATCCCTGGTGTGGTGGCCATAGTGGGAATGCCACTTCACTTAGTTCCTTATGATCATGGTAGGCTGGCTCTCGATGAGACCCCTTATCCTTTATCTGACAAATCATGTTAGTAATCTTACAGATATATATTTTTCTCTTTTTTTCTTTTCGTTTATATACCACTTTCCTATTTATATACAGAGCGTGGCTCAATACTCAAGAGTAGGGATGTTGGAAGAAGTCTGCACATCTTAATAGAAGAAAATATGCCCTTATTCTTATTCAATAATAATGATCAAAGAGAATTATGAAGATTTTAAGAGAGAACCAACATGACAAAAATAATCAATAAAATTGGTTTTAGTGAAAATAAAGACAGCAAAGTGATATAAATAGTTGTGTCCTTTCCTATTTTCTCTTATCAATTGAAAGCAATTTCTCTAAAGATAATGATTTTTCTTCGGTTTGCTGATTTCAGTATCCTCTTGTTTTTGTATTCTTGCATAAATGTATAGTTGTGCCTTAAATGAACCATCATTCACAAAAATCCTCTAAATGATGAAACACACAGACACACAAAAAACAAAAAAAAATGCACTCAAAAAAGTGTTGTTCCTTAGATGGAACAGCGGTTGTTCCTTAAAAGGGATAGCAAAAGAACATCTGCACCTAAAAACCGTGTTTCATTTAAGAGGAATAGCAAGCAAAAGAAAAAAACATACTCGAAAATTTTATTCCTTAAGGAACAACAGCTATTCCTTAATCAGAACAACAAATAAAGCAAGTGCAAAATAAAATACCGCTCCTTTAGCAAAACAGCCTAAGATCATCCGAAATCGAAACTGTTGTTCCTTCGGAAGGAACAACAGAAAGGAAAAAAATGTGAAGAAAGGTTGTTCTTTTTAAAAGGGACGGAAAAACAATCTAGAGGAAATGCTGTTCCTTCAGAAAGGAATGGCAAAACAATCTGGCAGAAGTGTTGTTCCTTTGGAAGGGAAGATAAAAAATGTGGAAGTGTTGTTCCTTCAAAAAGGAAAAACAAAAAACAAAAGTGTTTCTCTTTTGGAAAGGGAAAAGAAAAAAATGAAAGTGTTGTTCCTTCGGAAAGGAACAAAAAAAGTGCGGAAGTGTTGTTCCTTCAGAAAGGAATAGCAAAACGTGAAAGTGTTGTTCCTTCAGAAAGGAACAACAAAATGTGAAAGTGTTGTTCCTTCGGAAAGGAATAGCAAAAATGCAGAAGTGTTGTTCCTTCAAAAAGGAACAACAAAACGCGAAAGTGTTGTTCTTTCGGAAAGGAACAACAAAATGAAAAAGTGTTGTTCCTTCGGAAACGAACAACAAAAAAATGAAAGTGATGTTCCTTCAAAAAGGAACAACAAAAATGCGAAAGTGTTGTTCCTTCGAAAAGAAACAGCAAAACATGAAAGTGACGTTCCTTCATAAAGGAACAACAAAAAGGCGGAAATGTTGTTCCTTTAGAAAGGAACAACAAAATGCAAAAGTGTTGTTCCTTCGGAAAGGAACAACAAAATGACGGAAATGCTATTCCTTTGGAAAGGAACAATAAAATGAAAAAGTGTTGTTCCTTCGGAAAGGAACAACAAAATGGCGGAAATGCTATTCATTCGGAAAGGAACAACAAAATGCAAAGTAAGGAACAACGAAAAGGCGAAAACGTTGTTCCTTCGGAAAGGAACAACGAAATGAAAAAGTGTTTTTCCTTTGGAAAAGAACAACAAAAAGGTCTGAAGGAACAACAAAATGCAAAAGTGTTGTTCCTTGAGAAAGGAACAGCAAAAAGGTAGAAATGTTGTTCCTTTGGAAAGGAATAGCAAAATGCAAAAGTGTTGTTCCTTCGGAAAGGAACATCAAAATGCAAAAATCTGTACAAAAAGTAATTTATAAAAGCAGAAAATAAAAATTTATGTACAAAATTTAAGAATAATGAAATTACTTAGTGAACCAATGCCGAGGAAGAATTATTTTCCTCAACAAGAATTTGCATATCAGAATCTTCCCGGAGCTGCTAGTAGAAGGATTCCTGAGTAAACGGTTTATGGTACAGTCGCACTCAGTGGCCATTTTCTTTAAAGGTATGTCTAGATCCGTCAATAGTAGTTAAAGTAATGGTGCCATTTTCATGCACTTTCTATATTTCATACAGTACAAGCCAGCGAGTCTAAAGTTTTCCCGGAAAATCCTGGAACCTGGAGTCATATAGGAGTGCCCAATCTCCTTCGTGGAAGATTTTCTTTTTGATCAGGGCATCGTGCCATTTTTCTCTCTGTTGTTGAATTAATGCAGTGTGTTGAAGAGCCGAGAGCCTAATTTCATCTAGCTCATTAATTTGTTGTAATCCGTTAGTCTAGGCCTCATTCAAATCCAAACCGATCTCCTATGTTGTTCTTAATCTTTGTATTTTGAACTCTATTGGAAAGATGGGTTCCTTTCCAAATACTAGTTGATATGGTGAATAACCGGTGGTGTTTCTCCATGTTGTTCGGTATGCCCATAGGGCTTCCGGCAATCTTGAAGCCCAATCACACCTTTGTGATGCAATGGTTTTTGTCAATATTGTCTCTATCACCTTATTCGTGCTCTCTACTTGGCCATTTGCTTGTGGGTGATAAGGAGTGGTAATTTTGTGCTAAATGTGATAATTTTTTAATGTTGCATCAATTTTATTACCTACAAACTTTGGTCCTCCATCCGTGATTATGTCCCTTAGGAGGCCATATCGCACAAATATTTGGAACAAGAAATGAATCATAGAGTCCTTTGTAGCTCTTGGAAGTGCCTCTGCTCCAAACCATTTGGTAACATACTCTGTTACTACTAGAATATATGTTTTCTAATTTGATAATGGGTTGTTCGGACCAACAAAATTTACCGCCCAACTCTCAAAAGGTTCGATTACTAATTGTGGGTTTAAAGGCATTTCGTCGGACTATCTAGGGTGTCCTACACTTTGGAAACTGTCACAGGCTTGAACAAATTTCTTAGCGTCTTTAAAGATTGTGGACCAGTAATAACCTGTTTGCAAAACCTTGTGACCAGTCCTTCGATCTGTGAAATGTCCGCCACACGGTCCGTCATGACATGCTTTAATAATGTCAAATATTTTGTCTTCACGGATGCATCTTCTGATCTGCATATCTGCCCCTGTATGAAATAGGTAGCCCCCAATCCAAGAAAATTGGGTACTACATTACACAATCTGTTTTCATTCATTAGGGGTCAGATGTTTTGGTAATTTCCTACTGATAAATAATTTGCAACATCAGCATAACAGGGTGTCTTGACAGTAACAAAAAACAAATTCTCATCTAGGTATTGATCTTCAACTACTGTTGCGTCTGCTGGCTTCGGCATTCGTGAGAGGAAATCAGCTACAGGGTTCTCTTTCCCTGGTTGATCTTTTATTGTGATGTCAAATTCCTGCAATAAGATCAACCATCTTGTTACCCTACCATTTGTAATAGGTTTATTTGCTAAATATTTTATTGCAGAGTGATCTGTATATAAAACAACAGGATATCCAATGATGTAATGCCTAAATTTATTTACAACATGTATTACAGCTAAAAACTCTTTTTCAGTAAGAGTATAGTTTAGCTCAGTAGGAGATAAATTCTTGCTAATATAATAAATTGCATATGGTTTTTTGTCTTCTTCCTGCCCAAAGACTGCTCCAATAGTTGTGTCTGAAATAGCCAATGAAATTTGAAATGGCAGGTCCCAATTTGGGCCTCTGAGCACTGGGGTTGTTGACACATGCTTTTTCAGATCCTCAAAAGCATGGTCGCATTTATCTATCCAAACAAAATCAACATTTCCTGTCAGTGCGTACAGAGGTGCAACTATTATGAGTCTCCTATAATAACCAAAAATTCCTAGAAAACTGCATACCTCTGTTTGTGTGGTAGGAGTAGGTATTAACAAGATTATTTGAATTTTGGCCGGATCTACCTATATTGCAGCTGCTGAGATATAATGACCTAGGATGAGCCCTTCGGTCATCATCATATAGCACTTTTCATGGCTCAAGCAGAGCTTGGTGGCAATACATCGTTGCAACACCTTTTCCAATGTGTCTAGTGCTGGCTCAAAATCATCTCCGTATGGTGTGAAATCATCCATGTATACTTCGAGCCCTTCATTTATTAGATCTAAAAAGATGTTGAGGATGGCCCTCTGAAATGTGGCAAGGGCATTGCATAGGCCAAAGGGTAGGACTCTGTAAGAAAATATTCCCCAAGGACAGGTAAAAGTAGTTTTGTCCTGGTCTTCGGGGGCAATCTGAATCTGATTGTATCCACTGAAGCCATCCAAGAAAGAAAAGAATTTCTTTCCTGCTAAGGTATCTAATACCTGATCAAGGAATGGAAGAGGAAAGTGGTCTTTCTGAGATGCTTTGTTTAATTCTCTGTAATCTACACAAATCCTCCACTTTCCATTCTTCTTTGGCACCACTACTAGTTGAAAGACCCACTTGTTATCGGAGATTGGATAAATAAAGTTTACATCCAAAAGTTTTTGTAATTCAGCTTTCACAATATCTTTCAGATGAGGGTTGAGTCTCTGTTGGGGTTGGTGAATGGGTCTAACATCTTTTTCTGTATAAATATCATGCATACACAGCTGGGGATCAATTCCCTTCATGTCCAGATAATCCCATGCAAAGGTTTCCTTATATTTTCTTAGTAGTTGGACTCTCTTTTCTTCTTGCTTAGGAGTCATGTTATTGTTAATCTTCAGGGTTTTTCCTGGCTCAATCTCTATAGTTTTTTTGTTTGAAATAGAGGTAGTGGGTATTGTTTGATCATGAGTGTCTTTGAGAGGATATTCTTCTAGTTGATTGTCAAATGCTACCTCTGTCATGTGGCATTGTACATGGGATCTAGTTTCTGATTGGTTAATGAAGTTGTTAATAACATCATCCTCTGTTTGATCTTTAAAATCAAGGGCATCTTCTATAGTTAATAGGGACCTAATTTTTTTTGTGAGGTATGATGCAGGCTATTTGTTAGTTTTTATTATTGTTACACTTGGCTGGGCTGGAGGGTATAGAGCTAGATTCTTGATATTGCTCCCTCTAGTTATAGTCATACTGCCTTGTTAGCAACCAATGTAAGCATCAGCAATCGCAAGCCAAGGTCTACCTAAGATTAATGGATGTCCATCGAGTTTGTTTTTGGGGTTGATTATTAGAAATTTGGTAGGATATTCCGAGGAACCTATGGATACCATTACATCGTGAAGTGTACCTTCTGGTCTAACCACTAATCGGTCAGCCAATTCCAATAAGGTGGAGGTTGGTTCCACTAATGTGATGCCCAATTTTTGACACGTGGTGGTTGTTAAAATATTAATTGCAGCCCCTAAATCAACTAGGGCATTTGAAAAGGTTTTTCCATTGATTTTCACTGTCACTATAGGATTCCCTGGGTCTTCATATTTGACAGGTGCTTCTCTTCCTGATAATAGATTAGATAGGGTGCCAACTACTTGGACTATTGGGTTAGTTGTTATTCTCCTCTTTGGCTTCCTTATACATAACTCTTTGATGGTTTTTTCATATATTGGGATATCTTGGATAGCTTGGAGGAGTGGGGTTTTTATATACAAATTCTTTAGTTCTCCCAGAATATCAAAGTTAGTATGTTCGATAGGGCACGATATGATTAATCATTCTAGGAATGGGGGAGAAGATGTGGTTGCTTGGTCATGAGTTTGTTGTCTGACCACATCCTCTACTTGTAATGGTTGTTCTGTGGGTAACTGATTTTCAAATTGAACATTTTTATCTCCCTCGGTTTCTATAATGCGCCCAGACCTTAATTGAAGGTTGTTGCACTCCCTTAGATCGGTTTCCAGTTCTGGTGTTTCGATTATTTCAACGGATTGAACCATTCTATTATTTGGGTTCGGGTTGGGTTGGGTTGGGAGTTGCGGTCTTAAGTTGGATTGGGGATTTTGTTGTAGTGCATATGGCACTAGCAGTGTAGGTTGAGGGAGTGGAATGGTTCCAACTGGCTGATTCATTGGTCTCTACCATTTTGACTGCTAGGCTTGACTCTGTGAAGTGGAAGGGGACCATTGTGTTGGATATACATTGTTTTTCCAAATATGGTGGAGAGTAGGGAAAATTTGGCTAATTAGGTTGGCTTGTTTGATTCAGCCATGGTGATGAAGGAAATGGTTGTTGTGACTAGTTTGAAAAGGCAGGTTGATTTTGTCACATTGTATTATATTATTGAGCATGATATTGCAAAGGCTGGAAAGAAGAAGATGGATCAGAGGACATACCTGGTTGTCGTGGCTACCATCGATGACGCTGATCGAGTAGGTACACTGGCTCTTATTCTTCTTTCACTTCTTTATATACTACTTTCAAAATAGGAAGTGAGGTGCATTTCTCTGTGGAGTGATATTTTGTACAGATAACGCAGACTTGAACTGCACTAGTGGGCACTCCTTGTGGCTATGTTTCTTTCTGCATCTAGGGCAGAATATTGCCAGATTTTTCTCTGGTTCTGCTTGTTTCTATTTAGCTTGCATAATATCAAGCTGCATTGTCAGAGTCCCCAATATATCAGTTTTGAAATTCTCTAGTAAATTTCTGATTTCTGCGGAGGTTACTCCTTCACCGGAGATCTTGTTGTCCCTTGCTGTCACATTCCGCTGGTTTTAGCCTTGTACTACCTTGTGAACTCTTTATGCACAAATCAATAATGTCAGCAAACTTTTCTTAATAGATGTCACCTTTTCCCATAATCTTTAGTGTTTCCACCCATTGTTCCTTCATGCCTTTAATTAATGTCATTTTTAATACATTGTTAGGTAAGGGTAGTGATGCATAAGGCGATCTCTGAAGATTATACTGAAAGCATTCAACATATTCTTCTAGTGTCTCATTACATCTAGCTACCATCTAAAATATTTCATCCTTTAACTCTCTAGACCTACAATAATCCTGATATTTCTTCAGGAAAGCACCTTTCATCTGATCCCAGTCGTTTATGACACCTCCACCTAACCCCATAAACCATCGTAAAGCAGCCCCTTTTAGTGTGGAGGGAAATAATTTTAGTTTTTGGGGATCGGTGGTATAATCATACCCCTTGCATAGTACATTGAATTCAAATGAAAATGCGTCTGGATCATCCGATGTTAGGCCATTGAATTTGGGAATATCTTGAAGAGGAATGGCCTTCAAAGGTGCATTAGCTGCAGTATCTACAATGGGATATTGTAGTATGGAGGTTTGAGGTGTTTTCTGGTTCTGGGCCATTTGTTCAAATATGTGACAATATCCTTCTGGGATTTCTAGGAGGGTATTCCTAGGCTGGCTAGAAGGAGCAGGAATGACCATAACAACACTTCCTTTGTCTGGGATAATGAGATTTCCTTACTGAACTAATTTCTGGGGGAATATTAACTCTTCAAATTCTTTAGCTTTGTTCTGGATAATTTTGACAACACTTCCCTTATCTAGGTTGCTTAATGGCTAAACTATTCTAAGAGGAGATCTTGGTTCTTCAGTTTCCCTTGTTTCTCCTCCTCCTTCATAGAGATTACTAAGGTTCCCTTCTTGTAACGATTTTGGGCTAGAATTCTCAATTTCTTGAAAATCTTTCTCCTCTATTTGGTTTTTCACCTCAGCAAAGGCTACAGATGGTGATTCTGTGGCCCGAAGGGCACTAGTAGGTTGTCTAGAAGCAACTTTTCTAGGTCCTACTTATGACTGAGATTCTGCTTTTTTAAGGATTATGTCTATAAAGGTTGATTGGCCAAGGGTCACCGGTCCCTTAGCTTTATCAGGTTTGGGTAGAGGTTTAAGATTATTTTCAGGCATTTTCTACTTTGTCATGCACACAAATCAAATACTTATTTCTACCCAAAATAACAACAAATATGCAGGAAAGCGGGCAGGGGAGCAGGGCTATTACATGCTCCATACGCAGGTTCTTGCCTTCCATTTTTAAAACCCAACTCTCCTAGTAGGTGCTTACACTACTCTCTTTTCAAAAGAAAAAAATGGCTACACTCCATCTGGAAATGGCGCCAAAATGTTGAGCGATAAACAGGGTCTTTTTAACCTCTATTTACCTCACATTAATTACCAATCCAGGTACAATTTCTTGTCTCAAGAGTGTACTCAATCTGAGGCAGTCACTTGCTCAAGAGTAATGCTTGCAGTATAGTGCTTTACAAAAGTAAATAAATGCTAGAAACAAACTCTAATTGTAATGGCAAGAAACTCAAATACTTTGTAACTAAATCATTCACTCAAGAAACTACAACAATCATCAGTCAAGGATGCAGTAATGACAACTCTTTCCCCTATAAGCTGATGTAAGTGAAAACCAATCAAAGGAAAAATCTCCGATCTGAGAACTTAGATAGCAGTAGTCAATGTTCATTACAGTTGTAGATATTTCTATTCAGACCAAAGAAAATGCTGGAAATAACAATTCAATTAGTAGAAAAGGAACATCAACTAATCTATTGAAGAGATCGAACAACAAACTTAATCTACAGAAATGAATTAAGCAGCAATCTTAACCAAGAGAATTTGAACAACAATCTTTAACTAATAAAGGAATTGAATAGCAATCTGAGAAAGGAACAACAAACCTAAGTAAGTCTACGAAAATTGAACAGCAAACTTAATCAAATGTAAACACACAGCGAGTATAGAATCAGTAATCTTATTATAGCATAATGGGCATTAACCACAGTTATAAAGGAATGGCAATTGCAGTTATAGTGGAACAGTAATCGAATGAACAACAATCACAATTCTAAGTAAACCGTAGCTAAATGAACAACAATACCATTCAGTAAATGAACAACAATATCAATTTGTAAATGAACAACAATCTCCGAATTAGACAATGCAATATTATTTCAGAATGAACAACATAACATCTTCAGTTTCAAATAATAATCTTGCTATCCAATTACTAATTCGATATAACAGATCAATTCAACGAAATGTTACGAAAAGAGAAATTATTGAATAAAGCAAGTTAAGGAAATGTAAAGGAAATCAAACCACACATGACTGTAATTAGAAAATAATGATACAAGAAGCAAGTGATCAACTAGGGCCGGGCCCTTAGCCACTAGGGGAAACACTACCGCAGTTACTCCAGGATCTGAGAATGGAACAACAATTGAGTTATATATTAAGAATAAATGGCAGAGTTACAACTATCGCTCTTTAAAGAGAGTCTATGATCAAAGTTCATATTACAATAGTAAATTCTACAAATCAACAATATTATCCACCACTTGGGCTAGCAGCACTGTCCCTTTTTATAATGGCCAGGCAGAAGTATCAAAAATACAAATAAGTCTTAAGACAGTGATCCCTCAGGAACAAAGGATCCTGAGGGATTCACCATATCTTTAATCTTCAGTTATCATTTTGTCCTCTTGCATTGATATCATGTTTCTTCTTCCTTTTCCTGGTCCATGCGCTCTGATCTTGATTTCCTCGTCTAGATGTTGTTTCCTATCAAAGGGAGAACAGTTGGTTCTACTTTGTGTTTTCCTCTGGAATAGTAGTTTTCCATTTTCTTCACTTTCTGCATAGAAAGAGACAAGAATTAATCATTTTACATCAATCACAAATCTCCTTAATTCTATCATAATCCATTAACATATTACCATCTTATAATGTAAAGAAGTTATGATTTAAAGGAAAAGATAAAGAAATAGATGTTAAATACATACCTTTTCCAATGCTCAACAAAGATGAAGTGTATCCTACTACATCCTATCCAATATGTATCTTAGATGCTATTATAGGAGGGGGGAAACCTGATGAAGATGACTTCATTGATCAAATCCTCAAGACCCATCACCCCAACACCATGCCTCTTGATGATCTGGTGAAGGAATCCGAAGATAACCCTTGGAATAATTTATGCTTAGTCGACCATAGTCTTTCTCATGTCGAAATGGTAGAATTTGGTCCATATGAAACATTGAAAATCAAAACCCTCTCTGAGCCAATTAAGAAGATAATTTGTGCAACATGTTGAGAGAGCGCTTGGATGCTTTTTCTTAGAGCTATAAGGAAATGAAGGGAGTGCATCCTTTGGTGTGTAGTCACCACATCTACTTTAAGGAAGGATGAAAAACAGTGCACCAACCTTAGAGGAGAATGAACCTATCCCTCAAAGACATAGTGAAGAAAGAGTTATAGAAATTGTTGGATGCATGGTTCATTTACCCCATATAAGATAGTAAGTGGGTTTCCCCTCTATTTTTAGTTCCAACGAAGAATGGAAAGTGGAGGATCCGTGTGGATTATAGAGAGCCAAACAAATCCACTAAGAAAGACCATTTTCCTCTACCTTTCATTGATCAAGTCTTGGATGGTCTTGTGGGGAAGAAGTTCGTCTCTTTCCTGGATGGATTCAGTGGCTATAATCAAGTCTAGATTAGCCTAGAGGACCAAGATAAAACCACCTTCACTTGTCCTTAGGCTAACTTTTCTTATAGGTTCCTTCCTTTTGGATTATCTAATGCCCCTGCCACTTTTCAAAGGGCAGTTCTAAGCATCTTTGCTGAGCTAGTCCATGACTTTGTAGAAATATATATGGACAATTTCACTCCCTATGGGTGTAACTTCCTGGGGGCTCTCTCTAACTTGGGGAAAGTATTAAATAAGTGCATTAAAATTAACCTATCACTTAGTCCGGGGAAGAGTGAATTCTTGATGAATGAAGGGAATTTTTGGGTCATTCAATATCCCAGGAAGGAATAAAGTGGACCCAAATAAAATTCCCATTATAAAAAGGGTCCCCACTCCTCAAAAGCAGAGGGACGTCAAGAGTTTCTTGGGCTTAGTTGGATGCTATAGGAGATTTATGAAAGACTTCAGCAAATTAACTTCACCATTGCGTGGACTACTGACCAAGGACTCTGAATTTCTTTTTTCAGATAGTGTCCAAGAAGCCCTAGAAATCTTGAAGGATAAGTTTACTACTGCACCCATACTTAGAGGCCCAAATTGGGCTCTTCCTTTCCACATCCATGCTAATACATCTGATAAAGCTATAAGAGCATCTCTATGACAGATAGATGGAAATTTGCCTTATGTCATTTACTTCATTAGAAAAATGTGTTTAAGGTTGAACTGAACTACACTATAACTAAGAAGGACCTCCTAGTTGTTGTCTATTCCTTGAATAAATTTAGACACTACATCATAGGTTATCAAGCCTTTGAGCATACTGACCATGCTGCTATCAAGTACTTAATGAGCAAGCCTGATGTGAATGCTAGAATTATTACATGGTTTCTTTTATTGCAACAGTTTGATTTAACCATCATTGAAAAGCAATGTAAACAAAATGTAGTTGCAGATGTTTTGTCTGGGATTTCTTTTCTTGCAGGTGAAAAAGGGATGGTTGATGACAATCTTCCAAATGAACACCTATTTTCTATTTTAGTTCTCTCTCCATGTTTTATTGACATAGCCAACTACCTAGTTTCTGCAAAGTTCCCTCCAAATTTGTCATCCAGGGAAAAGAGAAGGATTGTAAGGAAGAGCGCCCCATTCATTTGGATTAGAGGAAATCTCTTCAAACTGGCCCTAGATCAAATGTTTAGGAGGCGTGTCAGGGAAGAGGAAGTCCTTGACATCCTCTTAGCCTGTCATGATGGGTCTTGTGGAGGTCACTTTTCTACAGAAAGGACAACTTTAAAGGTACTACAAGCTAGCCACTATTGGCTCACTTTCCACCAAGATGCAAGAAGATACACCAGTCAATGTGATGAGTGTCAGAGGATGGGGAAACCTACTCCCAAGGATAAAATTCCATTGCAACCTTAAGTGGATTTAGAGCCACTTCACAAGTGGGGCATGTATTTCATTGGGCCAATTGATCAACCATTAGGGAAGAAAAAGTAAATAATTGTATGCACTAATTATTTGACACAGTGGGAAGAGACCAAGGCTCTCAAGGTAGAAACAGAGGAGAAAGTGTTTGATTTATTGAGGAAAAAATGTTTTACAAATTTGGGTACTCTAGAGAGATAGTCTTTGATCAAGGATCTCAATTCACATCACATATGATAGAAAATTTGTTAAGGAATCATTGGATAAAGCACATAAAATCTGCTACCTATCATCCTTAGGCCAATGGACAAATAGAAGTAAACAATAGGGAATTAGAAGGCATCCTCACCAAGGTTGTGAACAACAATAGAAAATTGGTTAGATAGACTAGTGGAGGCCACTTGGGCCTACAATACAACGTGGAAGACAACTACTGGTTTCACTCCTTATGACTTGGTCTATGGAAAGAAGGCTCTTCTTTCCTTTGAGTTAGAGTACAACACCTTGAGAATGGTATCATATTGGATTTGGATGTTACAAAGGCATAACAAGAGAGGTTGCTCCAATTGAATGGCCTAGATGAATTCAAGATGCAGGCCCTCATACACACTGAAGTTATTCAAGTATAGAGGAAGGTTTGGCATAAAAAGAACATCAAGGAAAAGGATTTTCAAGAAGGGGATTGGGCTCTGCTATATGACTCGAGGTTTAGGGACTTCAAAGGAAAATTGATGACAAGGTGGTTAGGCCTTGAGATGCTTTACCGAAGGAATGTGCCCATACCACATTTCATAAGGAGTCTTGTTTCTAATAGAATTATATGGACATCTATTCTTTACATATACAACACATAGAACTACATCAGGCCAAAATATCAATTTTACATTTTTGAAAAACATCATGGAGCACACCATATTTAATATTATCCTATTCATTCTTTTAGGTACTCCATTTTGTTGGGGATTATAAGGCACAGTTGTTTGATGTTTGATACCATGTTGGCGAAGATAGTTTTCAAATTCATTGGAAGTGTATTATTTTCCATTATCAGTGTGAATAGAGCCAATATGAGATTGCGCATCATTTTCAATCCATGTATGAAAGCTCTTGAATGTTTGAAAAGCATCAGATTTGTTCTTCAATAAATAAACCCAACACATTCTGGTGTAGTCATCAATAAATGTCATCATATATTTATTTCCATTTGTAGAAGGAACGGGCATTGTACCACATCAATTTGAATGAATGAGTTCAAGTTTTCTATGTGCTCTGGAATGTGAATCGTGAAAAGATAGTTTGCTATGCTTTCCTAGAATGCAAGCATCACATTGCTTAAGTTTCCTAAGAATTGTAGGCAAACCAATAACACCATTTTTCTTCAGAAAGCATAGGTTGTCATAGTTTAAGTGTCCAAATATATCATTCCAAAATAAACTTGATGTAAATGTAACTTATTCATAATGAGAATTTTATGAGAAATTTTGTTCATGAGTAGAGGTATCCTGCAACTTGAGAACCTATTCTTCTTCTATCCCCATCATGAAAAGTGAATGGTCTGATGATTTTCTCACCTCAAGCTTGCCATCAAACATATGAATGGAGTGTCCTTACTGGTGGATGTGGACCAAGGAAAATAAGTTTCTCCTCAGTTGTGGGAGATATAAAACATGATGCAGAATAAAGTCTAGAAGACCAGGAAATTTAAGCCTGATTGTACCAAGACCTAATGGTTTGAGTTTTGATTGCCTGCAAAGTATACTGCTCCATAAACATTGTTAATAAATGCTTCAAAAAAATCTCTTCTAAAAGTCATGAGGCAATTTTCTTCTGAATCAAGCAACCAACCATTTTTCCAAGAAGCAAGTGAAGCATTAAATAAGTCTTCATTTACTCCAATATTACAGTGTGCCACAACATAGTGAGGGGATTCAGGTGCTGGTTTCTTTCCTGCTCAATTCTATCCCAAGGCAACTTGCATGTGGATACATCATGTGATCCATCTCTTTTGCAGCCTATGCAGTGCAAATCTGACTTTTCTCCTTGAGAGTGTCTACCCCTCCACCTCTGAAATTTCTTCCTCTTCCTCTTCGACCACCTCTTCCTCTGGAAGAATCTTGAGCAAGATTCTTCTCTCTATGTGTAAGGCACACAGCCTCTTCAGAAGACTGAGGAGCTGTCTTCTTCCCAAAATCTTTCTCTCTTTTAGCAAATTTTTTCACAAGGGAGTCAAAGGTAATATCTTTGAGGTTTCCATTTGCTTGTAATGACTCAAGATAATTTGAGTAGGTGGGATAAAGTGCCTTGAGAAAAGCTATCAGAGGAATGTCCAGTTCAACATTAGTGAATTTGATATCATGCATAATAGATTTTGCTTTTGATGCAAAAGCAAGAGGATCATCATTTTGTAATTCAAGGGTGGATAATTTAATCATGAATTGAACAACTTCAAGTGCAGAGTGTGAGTCATAGAGTTCCCTCAGTTTTTGTAAGGCTTCGAAATCATTTGAAAATGGAAAAATATGGTGACTCACCTCTTCATTTACCAATGCTGCAATCAATGAATAAGCCTTGCTGTTATTATTTTCCCAAATGGCGAATTCCTTGTATGAGGTAGGGTGTTCTGGCTCTTTGTCTCTGTTTCCAACACGCACTCCTTTCCACAACTCATTAAAAATGAGAGTGTGTTTTATTTTTCGTGACCATTCTGGATAGTTCTCCTTCCTGGTGAAAACCACTCCCATAATAGATATGAATGAATGCATTTTTTTTTAAACGTACGTTGCTGCCAATATATAAAAAATGCACTTCTAGTGGTTAAAAATTGCACTATGATATATTAAAAAACAGAGATATTATTTTGGGGAGATGGATAGCGTGGAAGCCAAACAACATTTTATATACACCAATGTTATATATATATGGAAAAATGTATTATGGGACAGTGTATATATGGGACATGAGATGCTCCCTCATGTATGTAAACGATGGCTCCTAAAAACTATCAACTCAACGTATTTCATATATGGAACAACATATATATATGTTGGGAGACAACACTTATATATACCGAAACAACACTTAAAAGCAACAATTATATATACCAAAAGAGCACTTAAAAACAATGCTTATATGTACAAAAACAACACTTATATATATGAAAACAACACATAGAGGTTATGATTCCAGAATGATCATTCAATGCAGCACCATATGCATAATCCAGGAAAACATTGGAATGAAACAACCATGAGTCAACAAACAATCCACGTCAGGGCTTCCAGCAAAAAACAACAAACAATCATTCATCGCTTGGGCTTATATTCCATCCCATACTTCCACAATGACACCATTGGGGCAACACCACCACACTAAGTAGCCAAGTCGAGTTCCCCAACCAGCGTACAATGGCAAATTCAATGGACCAATGCAAAGAATGGACACACAATCGACAATTAAACTCAGCTTTCACCAGTAATGTGGGTAGAAAACATCATCATATTAAACTTGGGTGAGCAACATTCATTCTCAATGCGTATAAGACTCAACACTTGATTGAAGGTTCAACAAATAGGAGTTATATGCATAGCAGCCCTTTGAGGAGCAACGCTATGTATGGAAGACTATGTATGGTATATGCCAGGCCAAAAAACAAAGAGACAAGAAATAGGAGTTATATGCAGAGAAGCGCATTGAGGAGCAGTGTTGTGTATGGAAGACTGTGTATGGTATATGCTAGGGAAAAAAACAAAGTGACTATGTATGCAGTAAAATTTATGCAGCGTTCAGAAAAAAAAATGCAGAGACAGTGTTAGGCCTTAGGAGGAGGGGTAGATGTGTCAGTTCTACAAAATAGGCAGAACATAGGGAGAAAGGGAGTTACAAGGGCAGGAATACTAAAAATAGAGTTGGATCTGATACCATGGTAAGTTACTATGTCCTACGGCCTAATGTGTGTTAAATGCAGGAAATTAGAGCAGTTTTGAGTTGACTTGAGTGCAGGGACTCAGAGTAGACAAGAAAGAGAGATGATAGGAAGTGTTCTCCCTCCTTAACTCCTGATATCATTCGAATAATCTCCTTCTCTATCTGGCAGAGTTCATGGCAGCTAGACCAATTCCAGTCAAGGAAGAGTTATTCTTAAGTTAGGGAGCCTAGTAACCCTATTTTTTACAGAGATGTTGGTAGCTCCAATTTTGTATAAATAAGCAAGCCGAGGGACTCATTAGGATTCAAATTTTTTTTGTAGCCAAGAGGTCATTAAGTTGAAGCACATTTCATTGTTATTGTTATGATGTACTTGACATTTTTATGATAATGAGAAATTTTGTTTTGATCTAGCATTGAGTTGAGGGCTGAAGCTCTTGGGTTAGTGCTGAAGCTCTTGGGTTAGGACTAAAGCTCTATATTCTTAGCTTAGAATGTTGATTTACTTCTGAAGTTTATTTCTATTTTATGTGTAGCTTAGAAAGTTTATCAAAGTTATTTCTTATCTATGCGTTCATTATCTTAAAGGCTATATTATTGTTGAAGTCTAGCGAAGGAAAATATATCAAAAAAGTTGGTGCCAGTGACCCCTATCCCATCTCCCTTATGGGATCATGATTAGGGGATCCCACCCTCACAACCCAAAAATAGAGTTTGTCTTTTTTTCATTGCTTAGTCTAAGTTTTTGTTATAGCTAGATAATTGTTTATGATTCCTTGGAAATATTTGCAGTTGTTTAGTTTGCTTCTTATGTTTTTTGTAGATTAGAAGGTAGTCCATTCCATAGACCTAGTCTCTAATAATAGTTAGGTCATAGTTTCTAAATTCGACTCATCTTTTCCATGATGACATGAAACCATTTGTAAATGAAAAGATAAATAGGTTTCATTGCATGGATTATTGATCTACAGGAAGGGACACCTCCAACCACCTCCAGCTAGATCTTCTCCATCTTCTGTTGAAGCATACAAGCCCATTCTCCAAACCTCTAAGTGTAGCAATTATATGCAAGCATGCATTAACTAACTGAACTCACATTAATTTAAACAAATTGTTTAAATCGATCTAACTGCACATGACTCTATACTGAGCCAACTAATTACTACTCAAATTAGAACTCATCCTGATCACCTTTAATCGAGGGATAACTTCCTCAATCAGTGGAGAAACTATTGCATGTCCTCACATAGACTTCATCTTTTATTTTTCACAAGTAATTAACTCATGGAGAATTAATTAATTTATTTTCAAATAGCTGCTAAGACCAAATTCGAATTTTAATTCCTATTTTTAGTCTAGGTACTGACTAAAATAGGAATCCATCCTGAACTACTAAAAATAGAAATTCTATTTTTAGCACTACCATTTTTCATTCCCTATTGCCCAATCTAGTACTGGTACCCAAACTGTTATTTTTAGCACTGCTATTTTTAGCACTTCTATATTTATCATTTCTTGTTGACATTTTTCAACACTCCCTCTCAATAAGAAAGGCTTCAACTCGAACCCAATCCTATACCTCTGGAATGTTTTGCATGCAACACATCTACCAAGTGCGGTTGCTCCAACAACTCTCGGAACAAAAAAAACTCCTGACTGACCTCTCTGTTGGGCTAGAAACATACTCTGATACTGAAGCTCTACTTGTTGTTGACAAGTGCTCGCTCTTTGACCTCTATGCTACTACAACATCTCCATGCATCTCACACCATTACACACCTCTCTGTGCCATCCTACGCTGGTGCAACACACTTGTGCCTCTCACATTTTTGTAGCCTGCTAGCTCTGCGATGTCTTGGGATTCTTGCACCGTAGCTCTCTTTGTCGTTCCATCCACATCTGTCTCTATCAAATCAGTCAGTTCTGCTACTTATCTTCGAGGCTCCTGTAGCAAAGTCGAATCTAAGAGGCTGGGTACCTCAAGGATCTTTCCCCTCCTCCTTGGGATGATTACTCCACATCGCCCCACCTCCTACCTGGAGGTATGGCTTCATGTGATCCCTTTTCCCACCTAGCTCGAAGTTTCCCCCTACTAGAGGTCTTTGCATGATTAGATGTCTCTACTTGATCGCCTCTCAACCTCCCCTGTTGTGGCTGCTCCACAACCCCCTGAAGTTGTTGCACCAATCGTGGCTCCTCTACAATCGTCTGAGGCTTCTTCTAGCATTGCATGTTGAGAGATAATATACTCTCCCTCTCAACTACTAAGTCTCCATCAGTTTCCTTGCAGCTCGAGGCTTTGCATGCATCTTAAACCTCAAGAACATATAGGTTCTTGACCCATGAACCGATCTGCTTCACTTGTCTAGTGATGATGTGTCTAAGGAAAACCTTTCCCTTACTAAATATTACATCATAGCCTCTATCTTCCAGCATCACAATCGACACCAAGTTTCTCTTCAGTCCTGGTACATACTTGACATCAGTCAAGGTAAGGCGAGCTCCATGTTCCCTCTAAAAAATAACCATGCCTACACTTGAGACACTATACTTTTCATCATTACCCATTGCTATGAGTATCTAGATATCTTTCTCCTCCAAAGTGCTAAACAAACTATTTTCACCGATCATGTGGAAAGAAGCTCCACTATCAAGAAACCAACCACTTCCCACCATGGATGAAACCATGCATGCAAACAGTGTGAAATCCAACTCGAATTGTGAAGCAAGTGCCTCACCTTCAGATCCTTCCCCAGATCCCTTCTTGGATTTCCTCTGTGGACAATTTGTATGCAAAATGGCCCACCTCATGACAATGAAAGCATCGCACTTTCATTTGTTAAACTTCTTTCCCACCATGGGAAGAACTGGATTCAAAAAGAGAATCCTTTTCCTTCCCCTTCTTCCCTTACTCGCTAAGGCACAGTTTTCTTCATCCTCCATGGATGAAGAACCATCTTTGGTGCTTCTTCTTATCTCCTCCTGCATCAAATCCGACCAAAGTCATTCCCAATCTGGTAGTTTCTCTCTTCCATTAACCGAGTCCTGGTAGCTATGCTAGCTCTTAGGAAGACCGAGGAGTGCAAGACTTACCATGTCATCATCAGATGTCACGATCCCTACACTTCCAAGCTCATCCCTGCATGAGCTGAGCTTGTTCAGATACATAGAGATCATGTCACCCTTTTCACACTTGATCTTTCAAAGTTTGTCCTTCAATGCTAGCTTCCTCTAATCACTTCTATTCTGATATAGATCTTTCAATGTTTTCCACATTGAAAACAATGTCTCCTTCCCATGGAGACTGGAGACTATGTGATCTCGAACTCCCTCTAGAAGGATTCTCCTTGCTCTAGCCACACATTTCTTCCAGTCAGCCAACTCAGTAGCACCAGTCGGCTTGGGGACTTCTTGATCAATGAAGTCCTTTAGACCGTTATCCTCTAGTACTACTTCCATGCAATCCTTCTAGGCTATATAATTTGAACTGCCATCAAGGGCATATTCGAGTCTCAAACCATAGAACGCCATAGATGAAATAGAGATGTGATAAGAACTCGATTTCTATATTCAGGAATCACAAACTTCAACTTCTCCCTTCTTGTATATTGTTCTTCCTTGATCACCTGTGCTTCGATACCATGTAGAATTTTTCTACAAATCAGTTATCTCTGATACCATGTAGAAATTCCCACCTATAGATCACCTGGCAATGCAATGTACTAAATCAAAACACTTGATCTACTTCTACAAACAATTTTGTGGAAGCTTAATCGAACATGAGAAACATCAATAAGAACACATATAATTGATAAGAAGGAATCAATCACACATAATACAGAAGAATTTACCCGAGGAAAGCCTCAACCTAAAACTCCAACTCTGTATTATCATACAAGTGGAAATAAGCCAGTATTACAAAAGGAATCAGCTCAAAAGCTATCCTGCTCTCTCTGCAATACCACTACTGCTTATAGATAGTCAAAGGCCTCTATCTAACCTCTAGTCTTCCCTCCAAGCCTCCTATTTCTTTGCGCAATTCTGATTGGGGTCCAATGATGTCACATGTGTGAATAGGCCTCATCACACTCACTGTAACCTCTGATCTAACTACACAGTCCTGAAGGAGATAAATCCTCATCATGGATGAGCTTCCTTTATAGGAAAAATACTCGTGCAACTGATAGTACACTATCCCTTCTTTGATCTCAACTAGGTCTCTGTTTGAACTGACATGCATGAGTTATTCATGAGACAATATTTAGTTATCTAAAGTGTAGCAGTTATATGCAAGCATGAATTAACCAACTGAACTCACATTAATTTAAACAAACTATTTAAATAAATCTAACTGGACTTGACTCTATTAAATGAGCCAACTAATTACTACTCAAATTAGAACTCATCCTGATCTCCTTTAATTAAGGGATAACTTCCTCAATCTGTGGAGAAACTGTTGCATGTTCTCACATAGACTTCATGTTTGATTTTTCATAACTAATTAACTCATGGAGAATTAATTAATTTATTTTCAAACAGCTGTTAAGACCAAATTTGAATTTTACTTCCTATTTTTAGTCCAAGCACCGACTAAAATAGGAATCATCCTGAACTGCTAAAAATATAAATTCTGTTTTTAGCACTTCCATTTTTCATTCCCTATTACGCAATTCAGCACTAGTACCCAAACTGCTATTTTTAGCGCTTCTATTTTTAGCATTTCTTATTGCCATTTTTGAATAGATAAAGTAAAGTTGATAGTCCTAGGCGTTGCAACATTCTTGTTGCAATACTGAGGCTCATCACTTTTTGGCATCATTTCCGAGGAGGTGTCTAGGTAGATGTAATTTTTGCTTTTTCATTTGCTAGATAGATGTTACTCTTTCTTTCCTTTCTGTGTTGCATTTAGTTTTGAAAAAATCATTGAAAAATAAAAGATATATTTCTTTCATGCCTCATAGGATTAGGGACACTTTATGGAAATTCTTGCCAAATACCCCCACACCATCAAATAGTGAACCTTCCCTCTTCTTTAGTGAGTGTCAACATCCCTCTTTGACTATACGAGAGTTAGAAGACCCCTTAGGAGAACAACCTGGAATATTTGAAGAGCCTATTAGGGAAGAATAAGAAGAGACAATTCCACACACTTACACCATGGTTAAAAACAGAAATGAGGCTGAAAACAGGAATGAGCATGATTTTTCCATCAAAGAGACTAATGGAGATACTAGGATGAAAAACATAAGTCCCTCTGCCCTTCCTAAATTCCATGACCTAACCTTAGAGGACCTTGATACCTTCTTGTTTGAGTTTTCTATCATTTGCAAAGCCTATGATTATACCTCTTATGACGAGAAGTTTAAGTTGTTCCCATCCACCCTCAAGGATGTAATGTTGTGCTGGTTCATGGGTCTACCTAGGGATAACATCACTACCTAGGCTCAAATGTAGCAATCCTTTAACAACAAGTATAGGTACTATTGTACATCCAAGGACACCAAATATGAAATCTTTAGAATGACCCTAGGACCTGATGAGTCCCTAGAGGATTATAAGGAAAGGTTCCAACTCAGTTACAAAAGGAACATATGCACCTTTCATCTTGAATCACTCAAGTTAGTCCTTCTTAGAGTAATCATGGAGAACATTCTGGAAACCCTAAACATTTTATCTGGAGGGGACATTTATTAACTACCCTATAATAATATCAAGACAATGTTAAAAAACCATTCTAGGATTGCTAGAAAGAAGGGTAGGTCTAGTCAATCTTTAGCCAGTTCCTCTCCCTCCAACACATCTATCAAGAGTGAAATTGGAAACGTGTTGAAGGATTTTAAAGGTGAAATGTTGCACACCTTTTCTCTACAAAAGGATACTATGCATATCAAGAGGAAGCAAGAGGAAGAAGAGAAATATTTAGCTATCTTTTTCCCTAAACGCACTAGGAGGCACCCCAGAAATGAATTTCCACTAAATGTTATAGAGGTCTACTCAATCTATGAGGAAAACCATTCCATAGATAAGTGCCCTTCTCTTCCAAGATTGTATACCAAGGGGCTGAAGGTGGGGTTGAACAACTTTGTTATATCAACCAAAGGAAGCCTCAAGGACCTAGGCCATACGAGCAGGGCATGCAAGGTGCATCCTATTCCTACTACCATCCCAATCAGAATGCATCCCTTCCCCCTTGGTGTTCTCCTACTCACCCTTCTTGGCCCACACCTTCTCCTTTGTCTTATGCACCTCAGTATCCTTCCCAACTTTCCAATCAATCATTTTAGCCATATGCTTCTCCGCTTCCTTAGTGGAATACCCATGACAAGGTTAGAGGCCTCAATTCAACCAACCTCATGTTTTACTACCTCCACCTCCATCTCAACCACAGCTAATTCATCCTTCTCCACCCAAGAAACCTCAGATGCTTGCCCAACCAAATTCGAACCTCAACAAAAATTACGCATAACAGGTCTATAGTGGGGAGACATCTTACCTTTCCTGTGCTGTGAAGATTCAAGAAATTCACGTCAGGTCTGGAAGAGTTCTACTATAAAACCAACCTCCATCTCCACCCGAGGAGCTTGAAGAGGAAAAGGAAGAGAGTGTTCCCAAAGCCAATCCACCTCATTTTCATAAAATATTGTTCCATCCTAACTAGCACACCCATAAGACACTGAACTTCTGATAGAATTGAAAATTTTACGTGTAAAAATCAAACTCCTCCAAGCCATCAAGGATGTCCCTATCTACAAAAATATAATCAAGGAGAAATGCTTCAAACACCCTTGGATGAGAAACAAAGATGCCCCTACCCTCAATACCATTGGTTAATTGTCTGACCTAATGTTGGGGAGAGTAATTTTCCCAAAGTATCTAAACCTTGAAAGTCTTGTGGTAGATGTGCACATTGATGGCATCATTGCCCCTCACACCTTGATTGATCCTGGGGCTTCCATCAATGTGATGACTAAGGAGACCATGATCGAACTAAATATCCAATGATCTTTAAGAAAGAACACAACAATACTACAATTTGCACACAGGTCCACAGTAGCTCCTTAGGGAGTTGTTGAGGATGTAATGGTATCTATTGATTCCTGGGAGTATCTTGCTGACCTCTTAGTTCTCCAGCCCAATACCAAATTCAATGGTTATCCTATCATTTTAGGAATACCATGGCTAGCAATTTTCGATGCTTACATAAGTTGCAGAGCTAGGAACATGACCACAAAAAATGGGCATTTTTCCAAACAGTTGGTCTTGTACCCTCCTTCTCAACCATCCCTAGAGAATGATCTACCGTTATGGTTAGAAGACAAAGATGAAGATTTTTGAGCAATAAACAAGGTCTTTTTAACCTCTATTTCCTCTACATTAATTATCAATCTAGGTACAACAGGTACAATTTTTCTATCTCAAGAGTGTACTCAGTCTGAGGTAGTCACTTGTTCAAGAGCAATGCTTGCAGTATAGTGCTTTACAAAATTAAATAAATGCTGGAAAAAAACTCCAATTGTAATGGCAAGAAACTAAAATACTTTGTAACTAAATCATTCAGTCAAGAAACTACAGCAATCATCAGTCAAGGATGCAGTAATGATAACTCTTTCCCCTGTAAACTGGTGTAAATGAAAACCAATCAAAGGCAAAATCTCTGATCTGAGAACATAGACAACAGTAGTCAATGGTTGTTACAGTTGTAGATATTTCTATTCACATCAAAGCAAATGTTGGAAATAACAATTCAATTAGCAAAGAAGGAACAACAACTAATCTATTGAAGAGATCGAACAACAAACTTAATCTACAGGAATGAATTAAGCAGCAATCCTAACCAAGAGAATTTGAACAATAATCTTTAACTAATAAAGGAATTGAACAACAATCTGAGAAAGGAACAACAAACCTAAGTAAGTCTACGTAAATTGAACAACAAACTTAATCAAATGTAAACACAAAGTGATTATAGAATCAATAATCTTATTCTAGCATAATGGGCATTAACCACGGTTATAAAGGAACGACAATTGCAGTTATAGTGGAACAGTAATTGAATGAACAACAATTGCAATTGTAAGTAAACCATAGCTAAATGAACAACAATACCAATCGGTAAATGAACATCAATATCAATCTGTAAATGAACAACAATATCAATCTGTAAATGAACAGCAATATCTGAATTAGACAGTGCGATATTAGTTCAGAATGAAGAGCATAACATTTTCAGTTGTAAATAATAATCTTGCAATCCAATTACCAATTCGATATAACAGAGAAATTCAACAAAATGTTCCGAAATGAGAAATTACTGAATAAAGCAAGTTAAGGAAATGCAAAGGAAATCAAACCACACATGACTGTAATCAGAAAATAATGATACAAGAAGCAAGTGATCCACTAGGGCCAAGTCCTTAGCCACCAGGGAAACACTACCGCGGTTATTCTAGGATCAAAGAATGGAAGAACAACTGAGTTATATATTAAGCATAAATGGCAGAATTATAGTTATCACTCTTTAAAGAGAGTCGATGATCAAAGTTCAGATTACAACAATAAATTATACAAATCAACAACATTATCCACCCCCTGGGCTAACAGCGCTGTCCCTTTTTATTATGGCCAGGTGGAAGTATCAAAAATACAGATAAGTCTTGAGGCAGTGATCGCTCAGGATCAAAGGATCCTAAGGTATTCACCATATATTTAATCTTCAGTTATCATTTTGTCCTCTTGCGCTGATACCACGTTTCTTCTTCCTTTTCCTGGTCCATGTGCTCCGATCTTGATTTCCTCATCTGGATGCGATTTCCTGTCAAAGGGACAACAATTGGTTCTACTTTGTCTTTTCCTCCAGAATAGTGATTTTCCATTTTCTTCACTTTCTACATAGAAAGAGCCAATAATTAATCATTTTACATCAATCACAAATCTCCTTAATTATATCATAATTCTTTAACATATTACCATCTTAGAATGTAAAGAAGTTATGATTTAAAGGAAAAGATAAAGAAATAGATGGTAAATACAAACCTTTTCTAATGCTCAACACCCCCCATTGCTTACCCTTTTTCATGCCCTCATGAAAACATTGTAATTGACATGCAAGACAGTTAGGGAATAGTCTAGAGAAGGATTTTCATACAGTGGTCTAAAACCATGATTTCAAGCTAAGACTTCAAAAATATGCCATGTCTAACCTTCAGGAAATTCATATAGGGATCTATACCCTGGTGCAGGATACTAGATTATTGGACTTCGAAACCTACAACCTAACCAAGATGGGCCTTCTCTCAAGATGAATTCACCGTAGGTAACCAAGCAATCAACAGCTAACTTAAGATTTTTGTAATTGAAAGGCTCTCTATCTTGGACATTTCGATTGGAAGTCTTGTATCAGAATTTGGTTGTTGCTATGGCAAGGTATTTGATGGCGAGGAAGTAGTCTACCCCTTGCTAGACAACTGTTGTGTGAATGGGTCCCAATGTCTGGATCACACCCTTCTTCCTCGTTAAGCTTCTATGCTTATTCCACGGTTGAAATGGGTTTCTAGGTTCACCCCTTACCCACAGATCTAACCCGTTCTCTTGTCTTTGGAAGGTATTGTGGGCTTTAAGCCACTTTATCTGGTTAACAACAAAAGAGATGAATGCCTAAAGCTGGATATCACTGACAAAAGGGCTAGGGTTCTCTTCCGTTTCACCATCCAACACAAGATTATGCAAATAAAACTCACATAGCAATCGCTGGACTTTCACCCCATAATTCTTACAGCAGTTTATGAAATCATCAATAGTTTTTATATAGGCACCCCTGCCTTGACAACCTTAATTTTCAATTTTAAGAACCTGTCTATCAAAAACAAAGCATAGTTTTTGGTAGGTCCCCTACATGCTAGAACATCAGTATATAGAGAACATAAGGTATCCATTTGACACATAACTGTGTCTAGTCTATTGGTTACCTTTCTAACTTTTTCCTCTACCCTTTTCCATCTATCGAAGGCCTCACTCTCTAATGCATTGATGTTCTTTACCTGCTAATGTAACTTCTGATATTTCTCTTGAGGAATAGTTTCCTCTGTGAGTTTTTCTATCGTTTGTTGGGCCTGTGCCAAATCCTTTTGAAGTTTCACTATCCTCAGATCATTGCCCGTCGTAACATTTTTGGGCTGGAGATCTACTTGGATATCCTTATTGCGACATATGGTTCTTATAGTCTATGTTTCCTTCTCATGAACTGTCCAGTCGATTGTGATGCTAGAGGACAATGCCTTTGTCTGGACGTCCTTATTACAAGCTGGTGTGCTTTCTGTTTGGGCCTCTGTGTTTATAACAGCCGCATGTTGTTCCTTGCAATCCTGGATGATAATGGGTTCGATTTAAGTCCTTTTGGTCTTCCTTTTATGGGGTTTCGCCTAGGTGGCTGCATGCTTTTCTCCATGGGTTCTTTTTGAGATTTTCCCCATTTTTAGGACCCTTATTTGTTGTCTGAGTTGTTTAATTATATTTATCATTCTTTTCTATTCCTTTCACAACTTTTTGATTTCATTTGTTTTCTTTGAAGGAACAATTGTTTCTTTTATTAGGCCTGGGCTTTGTTCTTTAGGGATTATACCCTCGCCCTGGCTTATTTCCATGTTTTCTTCTTGGAAGACTTCTTCAGTGTTCTTGTCCTCCTGATTAGGTTTTTCAGGGGAGGAAACCCTGGTTTGATCTGATGTTTCCTAGGTGATTTATGCTTCTACTTATTCTTTGTCATTCATTTCTCTGGATGCACTTTCACTGTGAGCAGAGTGTTCCTGTGATTGTCTTTCCTCTTCCTCCTCATCATTCATTTCTTCAGATGCACTCTTATTGTGATCAAAGTGCTCCTGTGATGGTCCTACCTCGATATTGAGGTTAAATGGGCTGTGGGGTTGGATGTATTCCCCCATGTTGGCCAAAATTTAGGCCAATTCATCTTCTTGCAGAGGGTTTTGTAATGGGCTTTCGCTGGGTTTCTCTGTTTCCTCCCCTTCTTCCTTGCTGGAATGCTCAGTTTCTTCTTCCAGTTCCTCTTCTTCATTTTCTTCTAATTCTTCTTTTTCATTTTCCCCTCCTTCAAGTTGTGGGGGTTGCTCGTCCTCCGAGTCATGCATTTCTACTGGCTGGCTATTATTTTCTGGGGGATTTCCTAAAATTCCTCTACTTCTCCCCAATCTGATGGATTGTCTTCGTTTTTGCGGTTTAATTGATGTGCTAGCAGTTCTTTTTCATTTTGGGGATGGAAAGGCTAATCCCCCATCTATTGAGAAAACCAATTCTTCCCAACTACTCTGCTATTCGGCGAGACTATAATTGACTATTAGTCAAATTAAACTGTGATGACTTACTATTGATTTTACATGACGAGATTTT
Organism: Pinus taeda; assembly: GCA_000404065.3. Taxonomy (NCBI): domain Eukaryota; kingdom Viridiplantae; phylum Streptophyta; class Pinopsida; order Pinales; family Pinaceae; genus Pinus; species Pinus taeda. The sequence goes on from APFE030629139.1 coordinate 64,215, forward strand.
CTTATACATTGGGCAGCATGATGCAATAGATAATTTATGTATGCGGGCAAATTTACAACACATTTTTGTTTTAACACAACTAACAGTTTGAGATGGCGTGGTCTTACCACGTCTTTTCTGACATCGCAAGTGATGTAGCTTTGCACAATTCTGGCTAATTTTTCCCAAGGCTCTCCGAGCGTTGCCAGCAGGACTCCTTTTCCTTTCACAGTAAAGCTCTGTCCTTCGTCTTGGAAGATGTTTATAGTGCCTTTTAGCCTCATTTTTTTCAGGGTCCATACTGGTCCAATGGCTGGTAGTCCTGAAACATCAACAATTATCGCATCTGTTACTGTTATTTTCCTCCCCCTTACCATGGAATGATCTTCCTGCAAATTCTGCAGAAATTCAATGGCCACCATCTCGTTAGATTGTTGTAGTCAGTTAAGGTAGACAATCCATCTTGTTCTTGCTAGAATTTCACCTGCAGAATCAAAGACCATTAACACCTACGGTTCACTGCATATTGGTCTGCCTCCCATTTTGTTCAATCTTAGAAAACTGTTAAAGAAAAACACAGAGATGATGATGGAACAACAAGCTGTTCAAGCTTTAGCTCACTGTTAATTTTTATAGAGCAAAACACAGAAATGGCGATGGAACAGCAAGTTGTGCATATTGGGAAATACAATACCGTTAAACTTGCTATTCCGAGTTTTGATGGAGTCATAATACCTCCAAATAAGGAATTGACACATATGCTAGTGTATTATGGAGGTCATCCATGCCCCCTTGAAATGTGATAGGCCATCCTCATCCGGCAAATAAAGGAGCAGCATGCTGGACTGCAGTCCTATAGTAGAATAAAGGAATGATGTATAGATCCATGACATGTTTACAAAAATTAGCGGATAACTGGAATTGAGGCTTATGATGGAAATCGTGAATAAATATTGAAATGTTGTGAAATGATGCGAAAAATAGAGGATAAGATAGCTTGACTTAAGTAAAATTTCTTATGCGGTCATTATCCAGTTTAACCATTATGATTGATTTATAAATGATTTTCATGTATAAATGGTTCAAAAGGGTTGTATAACATAATCTCATTTGAAATCAATATAAAGATATAAGAAGAAGGGTTTATAATCACTATTGGTGTATATTAAACAATATGACTTCAATACCATCAGCAGAGCTCTGCTGCCCACAGGTGTCCAGAACCTTGACAGAGTTGCTCATTTCACCCTTGGAACCATAATCCTTTGTGTATGCCTAGGAAAGTGTTGTGCGATGTCAAAATGGAGGCCATTGTGTTGGCTTGGTAACAAGATGAATCACAATGGCATTCACTAGGAAGGAGTGAAAGGTTGTGTCATGCGGAAAGAGTTATTTTTGCGGACAAACCTAACCTCCCTAGGAGTCTAAGACTCTCTAGTGACAAACAAGACAAACAAGAGCAATCCTTTTCTAAACATACATTATTCTATGAGAAACCAAGTGTTTGTCGATCTTACCTTAGGTCCAACACTTGTTGTAGCATCCTAGCTTCGTTGATCCAGATGAGCTCCTCCTTCACTTTGAAACCTGCATACACTAACAATCAAACGATTACATAACACCTGAATATTCCAT
>APFE030629141.1:0-15627 GCA_000404065.3 Pinus taeda
CATTCATATTTGCATGCCTCTTTTACATTTTGTGGTTCAGTGGTGGAGAGCAATGCTAGATAGCTTGAAGCTTCTGAAATGGTTCTCCTTGTTTGTACACCTGCCTCTTTCTGTCCCAGAATTTGGGATTCCGGATGATTCTTTTGAACATATATGGATGGAGTCTTCTCTTCTATCCTTATCTGTTCTTCTAGTGCCTCATGGATTTCTTCTTTCTCATGGATCTGATTTAATGTTGACGGATAGTATTCGCCATCTTCGAAAACTTCATATCTTACCTGTCTAGGAGTGTTTCCTTCTTCATGAACCACTACATCAATGCTTTCAACAATTTTGCCAAGTCTTTTATTGTAACATTTGTAAGCTTTGTTGTGGGGAGAGTAGCCAAGTAAAATGCCTTCATCTGCTCTAGGTTCAAGCTTGCCAAGATTTTCATTAGTCCTTTTGATGTAGCATTTGCTTCCAAAAATTTTGAAGTATTTTACTGTGGGAGTCTTACCGTACCAGAGTTCATGAGGAGTCTGAGTATTGTTTACCCGGATGTTTGTCTTGTTAAGAATAGTAATAGCAGCAAATGCGGCTTCACCCCAGAAGGTTGCAGGAGTTCCAGATTCATCAAGCATAGCACGAGCCATTTGTTGAACCATTCTATTCATCCTTTCCACTACTCCATTTTGTTGAGGAGTCCTTGCAGCAGAAAATTTCCTTCTGATTCCATGTTCTTCACAAAAATCGAAAAAATAATCTGAGGTAAATTCTCCTCCTCGATCAGATCTGAGACATTGGATTCTGCGGTCTGATTCGTTTTCAACCAAATCTTTGAATGACTTAAATTTTTCGAAAGCTTCATCTTAATACTTCATGAGCCCTATCCAACACATCCTTGAAAATTCATCAATGAATAAAATGAAGTATTCTTCTCCTTGAGGTGACCTCTTCCTAGTTCGACCACATATATCAGTGTGGACAAGTTCAAGTGGCCTGCTAGCTGATCCTTCCTTCTCGGGGAAATTAGTTCTGGTTTGCTTACCAAATTGACCTGATTTGCATATTGTATTGTCTGGAATTCTAATGTCAAGAAGATCACAAACTGCCTGATATTTACATGCTTTCCTTATCTGGGAGAAGCTAAGATGCCCCAATCTTTTGTGCCATAGCTAGTGTTCGTCATTCTTGCTCAGATAGCAGTATTGTTCTCCTTCTTTGAATATGTATAAATTGTTTGGAGTTCTTGTGCCTTTGATCATTGTTTTTCCTGTGTCAAGCTCACGAACAATACATCCATTTGATTTAAATATTACCTCAGTTCCTTGATCGCACATTTGACTAACACTCAATAAATTATGCTTTAAGCCATCAACATACATAACATTACCAGCCTGGACCTTATTTTTCAACTGAGCAGAACCTTTACCTTTTATGAATGCAGGGGTGTCATTTCCAAATGATACCTTCTTTTCCCTTTCTAAGGCATTATATGACTGAAGTTTTCCTTTATCACCTGTCATATGTTTTGAGCATCCACTGTCAATGTACCATTGATTTTCCTGTCCTTCTGCATATAAGGCTATCCCACAGCTTTCTGGTTATGGTTCTTTCTTTCTCCATGTTTTGGAACTCAATGAAGCCTGCTCCTTCTAAATTGTTTGTCGAAACCTGCTTCTACATTCAGAATCTTCATGACCGAAATTGTTACAAATAGTGCATTCTATTTAATTTTCAAGAGCAAAGAAGTTGTTGTAGGTTCTTTTCATGATCCCTATCATACCCCTTTGTTTTTGAGCTTCCCTAATCATGATGGTCTTGTAGGCAACACACTGAGCAGCTTTATGACCAAAGTTATGACAAGAGAAACATTGGCCATTTAAGAAATTCCTGCGACTATCAAATCTACCAACCATATGATTGTAGTTTCCATCCATTCTTGAGCTAAATTAAGAATGATTTACCTATGGTCGGTTGAGGCTTCTGTTCATGCTTGAAGTAGATTTCTCCCGATAATCTTTGAACATTCTTGAAGCAACTTGTCCCTGATTTACCTGGTGATCTACGTCATGTTTTTGTTGTTCATTCCTCCTTGCTGCATCAAGATAACTTTTGGAGGTGGATGGCTTCTATGCTTGAGATGTTTCTTCAGAATATCCAAGACCTGTCTTGATTAGAGGAGAGCGCTGTACTTTGATAATCTCATCTAAAGTTTCAGATCCTTTAGCAAATCTAAGATTAAGAGCTTTTGTTTTCTCAATTTCTTTCCTAAGTCCCACAATTTCACATTCTAATTCTTCGTTGTGTTTATCTCTTTCAGCAAGTTGGAAATTCAATGTGTCTATAATCATGTTCTTTTCTTCTAAACCAATTTTGAGTTTAGAAATTTCTTCATAAAGATCTTCTTCATTTATAGCATCCAAGAAATCATCATCGTCAAAAGCCATTAAAAGTCTATTGTTACCTTGGTCATCTTCATCACTATTTGAAAGACCATCATTGTCTTCATGAGTATAATAACTTTTCTTACTTGCATTCTGTTTTCTATTCCAACTAACAGGTTCCTTACCTTTGTCTAGTCTATCTTTATGAGGGCATTTTGCAGCATATTGACCAACTCTTCCACAAGCAAAGCATTTGAAAGGCAGCTTACCTCTGAATCTTCCAGATCCCCATTGAAGATTCTTGACAAAATTTGATTCTTCTTCTTCTTCAGACATATATCCTGGTTCATTGTAATCTCCTTTTCCTGAAGCTTTGAATGTAGCTTCTCTTCTGTCTGATGGTCCTCCTTTTCTCATTTCATAAGCAGTTAGAATTCCATGTAGTTGTGACATGGTAAGGTTCCACAGATTCTCATTTTCTTCTATGGCAGAAACTTTTGAATCAAACTTAGGAGACAAGGATCTTAGAACTTTTTCAACCAGAACAACTTCTTTTGTTTCTTCACCCAAGTTTTTCATACAATTTATAATCTCATCTATACGTAGAAAATAGCTAGCCACACTTTCATCATTATGCATTTTGAGACTTTCATATTGAATTCTAAGAGTTTGTAATTTTGCACGTTTTACCTGTTCATCTCCTTCATAGCTCAGAACGATCTTGTCCCATATTTCTTTTGCGCTTTTGAGCTGCATTACCTTGACAAATTATGATTGAGATAGACTTCCCAATAGATTATTGACAGCTTTTGCATTTGTTTCATACTTATTCTTCTCTGCTGGATCTGTAGGAGTTGCTGACGGAAATGTATATCCTATTTCCACAATATCCCAAACTTCTGTACCAAGAGATTGAAGATAGGTAGTGATTCTTACCTTCCAATAGACGAAGTTGGTTCCATCAAATATCGGTGGCCTGATAGATGCTTCCTTTTCATAGTTTCTCATGATGATAGATCTTCCTTCAAGCGATCAAGTTTCTGTTGAAGGACCTGCTCTGATACCAATTGTTGGAAATAATACTGAGAGGGGGGGTGAATCAGTATTATCAAATTATTCTTTCAATTTATACAAATATTTGCAAATCTGACGATTGAAACTTGCATATGCCTTCCAAACTTATATTTTAAATCATTCTTCAGATGTTTGTCATTAATTTGTATGTGAGAACCATATAATAATGACTAGGAACACAAAATAGACAGTCACGCCAAGGAACACAAGATGTAAGGTGGAAACCCAATGTGGGTGAAAACCACCTGCTGCAATATGTCTCTATCTTCTTTCAATTAGAAACTTCTTTTTACAATGATTTTGTACTGGTGCAGTCCTTTACCAGTATGCAGGTTGCAACCTGCAGAGAGCTACCACTCTCTCTCGTTTTCCAACTTCTTCTTGGAAGGGAGCTACAACCCCCTTAGCTCTTGTACTAGCTGAGATACTAGTACATAGGTGCTGACCTACAGAAGGATACTACCTTCTCTTTTCTTCCAGGGACCACGTTTCATAAATTTTCAAACTGGATCCAAGAATATATGTGCATCAACCAATTAACCAATAACTTCTCAGAATGTTGTAAACAGAAAAATAGTACCAATTCTATACCCAGAACAATGCAGCAATAGACAAAATCAGCTAAAATATATTTCAAGAAGAGTTCGTAACTTCACCAAGAATAACCTGCAGATGTCCACACTTTCTCTTTCTGTGGCCTACGCAGCTCCGCTCCTGCACCGTCTATGGCCTACACAGCGTTGCCCCTGCACTGTATGTGGCCTGCGCAATTCCGCACCTGCGGCCTCTTTTGATCCACGCACCTACGCAATTGCTCCTTTACTATGTTGCGCACCTCTGCACCTACTCCTTTACTGGTGTTGCGCACCTCCGCACCTACGCCTTCTATGATCCTGCACACCTTCAGATATAGACAGTTTATCAGTCCTCAAATATACCCCAGACTATCAAATTCACAGATCCGTTCATGTGCCAAGGAGATCTCGACCAATTAGTAGATCTGACTTATAATGATTTGGTTTCTCCTTGATTCAGATTCAACTATAACTTACCAACCGATTATCAGAAATTCAGATCTTACTATTCTTAAGATATTCAACACACTTGTATACAGCCAAATGATCTACTTTCCCTTTTATAGCCAAGGCCTTACACAAACCATGGATCAAAACCATTGAGAAACAATACTAGGGACCCAAAACTTGGGTTCAATATTTTAGATGCAAAAACCACGGACCAAAACCATAGGATCAAAAATGTCGGGCTAAATACCATGGACCAAACTTAAGATGCGCATTTTCCTCTGCATGAAAGTCCGTGTATTTAGGTTCGCACCTTTTGGGCGGGAGACATGCAAACGTGTATGCACCTTTTCAACGGTCCTCCTGTGCAACCTGTCAATGACCACACCTTTTGATCGGTGCACCTACGGAACCAGAAAATAGCACTGTTGTACTATAATTTATCATCTGATTCCTTTGTCCTGCATCCCATGTATTCTGTCACATCTGATATTTCTTCTGAAGACTCATCTGGTTGAGTATAAGTGAATTGTTCTTCTATAAGTGGCTTGCCATCAAGTACAACACATACATCATAATGCCAACATACAAGCCCTATCCTGCCTCTGTGGTATTTGATTTTACTCTTGGTGAGCGCCTTCATCAAGATATCAGCATCCTGATCCTTTGTGGGAATATATGAAAGTAACATGATTCTCCGCTGCACACAATCTCTGATATGATGGTACCTGATGTCGTCCATTGGGCTCCCTGCCCAATCTGCATCCGTAAAGCCACATAGCTTCACCTCATCCTCCTGTCTGTACCACAATCCATATCTCGATGTGCCTCTGAGATAACGCAATACATGCTTGTCTGCCTTCCAAAAGACCTTGGTTGGCTTAACCATAGCTCGTGAAAGCTGGTTAACAACATAGCATATATCGGGTCGTGTATTGACCGGATACATAAGCGACCCCACCAACTGTTGATAAACAGTGGCATCCACTACCTCCGTTGAAGTGGCATCCTCCTTCCTCCAACCACCAAGAAGAGGAGTATCAATAGGCTTGCAGCCATGCATGTTGAACTTCTCCAGTATCTCCCAGGCATACTTACCCTAAGAAAAAAATATTCCATCACTGCGCTGTCAAATTTTGTAGATCCATCTCGAACCCACCACTGATTTCCCCTCTGATCTTGGGACAATCTCCCATGCACTATTTCTGACAATCGAATCATACTCTTCCACCATGGCATCTACCCATGCGGGATCCTCCGCAGCTTCCTCGAAAGAGGATGGCTCACTCACGACACATTTGCTCACAAGAGCCATGTATCAAGTGTACCGATCAAGTGACTGTCTCTGTCTGCGCTATGCTATAAGTGGTCCTACAACCTTCTCTGCATCTTGAGCCAATCGCTCAGATTTTGTAGTGCGCTTTCACCCTCTGATGCTTAGCACTGCATGAGTGGTCTCTTCCACCCCATGAACTTCATCTTGTGGCTGATCCACATCCTGATGCTCATCTGTAGGAACTAATAGCTCCTCATCTGCATGCAAGTGGGGCTCCCTCTCAAGCGAACACTTCATGGCTTTCTCCTCCCGAAATTTGATATCCCGTCGCACAACAGTCTTGCGACTGTCTGTCAAATACACACGATAGTTGTGGGGCATATCAGTGTACCCCACAAATATCCCAACCTCTGCAGTCAGCTCTAGTCTTCCTAGCATCCTTCATCACATGCATGTAAACAGGAGAACCAAAAATCCTCAAATGGGAAATATCAGGCCTCTTACCAGAATAAGCCTCCTCGGTTGTACTCATGCCAAGTATCTTGTGAGGACAACGGTTCTGCACATATACTACAGTATTGCATGCCTCCACCCACAAGTGAAGGGGTAGGCCCTGATCATGCAACATCACCCGTGCAGCACCACGATCGTTTTGTTCTTCTTGCTCAGCAACCCCATTCTGGCTATTGGTTATGGGGAGCTATGAGCTCTCTTCGAATCTCCCCTTTGCGTTGCAGAAGTCCTTGAACTCGCAGAGATGAATTCACCACCATTGTCGCTCCTAAGAGCCTTCACCTTCTTCCCCGATTCCTTCTCGACCAGTGCTTTGAATTCACAGAACTTTGAGTATGTCTCGCTCTTCTTCTGCATGAAGAAGATCTAGCACTTTTGAGAGAAATCATCAACAAAGATCACATAATACTTGTGCTTTGCTGTCGAAGCTACTGAGAAAGGTCCACACACATCTGTGTGAATTCTCTCAAGGATCTTCGTGGCACGACTATCCTTCTCGTGAAAGTGGCTTTCACAAATTTTCCCAAAGTACACCCCTTTCACTGATCTGACTACACAAGAGTGCCTTTAGGAAGCCCAGTAGAAATCAGTTGTAGTATCTTCAAAGCTCCATTGTGAAGGTGGCCCAATCTCTAGTGCCACAGCTTGCCATCATCCCGACTCACCACTCCTGCCTTGCATGCCATTGCTACATAGCCATCTACATACAATTGATAAAGGTTCTTGACTCGAACCCCTATCTTCCAGATTTCTCCAGTTGTCTTACTACACAGGAAAGCCTTTCCCTCGCTGAAGACAACATCATATCCCTTGTCTTCTAACATCACCATAGAGATAAGATTCTTCTTCAATCCTGGAACATGCATCACTTCCTTCAATATGAAGGGTTTACCAGAATCCCTCTCAAAGGAAATGGTACCGATACCAGTCACACTGTATCTACCATCATCGCCCATCTCGATGTGCACTCCAAGATCTTTCTCGTCCAGATCAGAAAACAAATCTCGATCTCCTGTCATGTGAAAAAGCGCACCACTATCCAAGAACCATAGCGATCCCATCACACTTGATACCAAGCATGTGATCAGCGAAAAATCCATCTCAAAACTACGAGGCTAAGGCCTCTCCCGCTGCAGATCCAGCAGCTTGCTTATTTTTCTTCTTCTGCGGACAATTTGTGGCATAGTGTCTGTGCTGGTGACAGTGAAAGCACTTCACCTTGGACATGTCCTGCTTCTTGCCTTTCGCACTGGAATGAGAAGCTTTCTTGTTCTTCCCCTTCTTTTCTTTGGCAACCAAAGCAAAATTTTCTTCATCAGATGTCTTTGATGAAGATTCGTCCCTAGTATTCCGCCTGATCTCCTCTTGCACAAGATCTGACCAAAGTCTCTCCCATCCTGGCAATTTCTCCCGACCATTGACAAAGTCCTGATAGGAATGTCAACTCTTTGGAAGACTAAGGAGAGCCAAGCTCACCAAGTCCTCATCATCGACAGTCACCCCCACACTTCCCAACTCATCCCGGCATTGGGTGAACTTCGTGAGATACTTGGGCATACTATCTCCATTCTCACACTTAATGTTTCTGAATTTATCCTTGAGCGCCAACTTCCTCTGGTCACTCTTACTTTGGAATAAATCTGTCAACGCTTTCCACATCAAGTATGGAGAAGCCTTTCCATGCAGGTTGGATACAATGTGATCCTTCACGCCCTCCAACAGAATCCTTCGACACTTTGTTGTCTTCTTTTGCCAAGCCTCAAGTTCAGCAGCATCAGTAGGCTTTGGGACTTCAGTATCTATGAACTCCTTCAACCCATTGCCATCTAACACCACCTCCATCCTATTTTTCCATGCAATATAATTTGAGTTGTCTTCAAGGGCATGCTCCAATCGCAATCTGTTGAAAGACATTTCAACTTCGACACCAAGAAAAAATTGCTGCAAATTCGAATTCCACCAGCTCAAAACTCAACCACTTCTGATCTAAAATTCGTAAGAACAAGGTATTTCTCGTACAGAGATTGACTGTATGGGCATTCACTGGATATCTCACCTTCCAAAAGAAGGATGAATCTAGAAGCTACCTGGTCCGATTACAAACTCTACCTGAAGAAATAAAATGTAAACACTTTCTGAATAATAGATCTGATGATCAACTTCACTCTGATATCATGTAGAACCTGTTCTACAAATCAGAGAGCTCTGATACTATGTAGAAATTTTGAATAATATAACACTTATTCATAGAGATTATTCTGATTATACACTATTGTGGAATTCATGCATAATACATAACCTCCTCTACCATTGATCATCAATTTTGCGGAATGAAGGAACAATCGCATGCGCACATTGAAACATCAATCACACATATCAACACAGCATATCAGGGGGAAAGCATATAGCTGAAAACCCCTCAACTATCTGTATATTATATTGATTGAGAACATGTAACAATACATAGTACAATACTCATTGCAAGTACTCAGTACTATCTCCACCTGTTACACACAAACTAGCTCAGATCTGAATCAATCACATGTTCAAATCTCCTCCGCTGCTTGCCTGCCTCCACTGCGCAATCCTGCATGAGAATAGATGAGAATGGCTGATCCAAACTCATATTTCCCTTGTGTTGCACTACGCAATCCTCATTGGCAATCTCAATCCACTGATTGTGAAAATCACATGCACAACTATAGTCACAACTGACAGTTGTCTTTCCCTTTCACTCACCTCTAACACTTGTCTCCACTGAAATGTCCATGCACTGAGTTAACTGATTTATTCCTCAATTGATTCATGAGTTAATAATTAGTGAATTAATTAATAACCAGTTCACACCACTCAACACTAGTGTATTTGTTAGTTAGACTAAATACAACTAGTTCAACTAAGTCAAACTGAACACAACTCCATCAACTCCTCAATCAAATCCACCAAACTCAATCACTTGAGTTCTAACTGAAATCCATCATGCAATAGCTCAAATAACCCATAGGAAAAGCGTATTTCCTTCTGGCAGTTGCATGTGCCACATCCGTAGCTCAAACTGAAGTGATGCAAGAGGATAAGATAATGTTTATAGTCCAAATATTATTAAGAGCTAATAATATTCGACTGTTCTATTTTTTGACTGGCAGTCTAAAAATAGACTATGCCCATATGTCTAAAAATAGAGGTCCATATATTTTTACCAACATGACCAATCATCCATAAATAGCATCCTGCAACTCATAGACCATGATCCATATGTCTAAAAATAGACTTTGCGCCAAAAATAGCCTATGGGCCCACTTAGTGAAGGCGACTTCTTTTCACTAAGCTCCATCATCTTGTTGCATTTTCAACAGAAAGCCCCACACTCACTCAGATACCTCTCAAGAGAAAACCCCATCTGTATCTGACCTAGAGAAGCTAATTTACAGGAGAGTCTAGAAGGAGAACACTCCTCCTACCAACGCTATTGTCTCATAATTCCTTGAATCTTCCTCATGTAGCTCCCAACACGTTGTCATTCATTTATCATATTTTATTCATAAGGTCCTTACATACCCTACAAAAGATGACCTAGGACATCTTACCCTCAAACCAAATATTAAAGAGGAATAAATCTCAATTACAACTCCTTTTGTTTCATTTCCTCCTCCTCCTAAGATTGGAAAAGGTAAATCTATGCTCAATAACAGCAATACTCACTATACACATAGTCATACTACTCTCAGTCTAGCTACTCCAACTACTATGATTTTGGCCCATGTTCCTCTAGTAAATCTCACTCCTCCCCCATTAATCTAGATGGTTGTTCCGGGTTTCTTATTGAATAAATATGCCCCTCTTGATTTACCTTAACCCCTAAGTGCTATGCCTCAGGACTACCTAATCTTTTGCCTAGGTTCAATGGGGAAGAAGAGAACCCAACACAGAGACACATTGAAACCCTCTGTGCTTTTACTAAGAATCTAAACGTAGAACAAATGGACATAGTTGTTGAGACTCTTTTTATAATCCCTTGATGGAGAACCAATAAAATGGTTTAAAGCCCTACCTAATGCATCCATCACCCCCTGAGAAGAACTCGAAAACTCTTTCACAAAAAAATGGGGTGAAAAGAGAGATCATGAGTATGTCTACATAGAGTTAAATGCTATAAGGAAGAAACCAAAAGAATATATTTTAGAGTTTATCAAAAGGTTAAATAAGAAATATAATAACCTATTTGTTGAGATAAAGCCTCCTCAAGCTGCTGCTCACGTAGTATTTGTGGGGGCCTTTGAATCTGAATTTGGTTTTACCCTAAGAGAAATGAAGTCTCATACTTTGGATCAAATCCAAGTTGATTCTCTTGAGGTAGAAGAAAATTTCACCTCGGCATGGAAGTCAAGAGGAAAGAATGAACCTACTGAGAAGAAAATGGGGAAAGAGGAAACATCCTCCTTTGTTCAAGCTAAAGAATTAACAAACCTGAAGCGGGAAGAAATGGATAAAATCATTAAAAATTTATCGCATAAGGCAGCTAAGCTTGAACCTAAGAACAAGAGTCTCCCTAAATAGGATGCTCAAGGTAAATAGGACGATCCAGGTGAACAATCACTGGATATATATGAGATGCAGGGAAACTTGTATTTTTCCTCCTTCTCTGAAGGAGAAAAGGAAAGCATGGCTCACCAAGGGACATGTCATGATAGAGAAGCAACAATAAATAAAGAGGACATAGGTGATTACTGTAAACATTTTGTAGATTTCATGCAAGCACAACTACATCGAAGGTACAATCTCAAATCTTCAAGAAATAGGTCCAAGCAACCTAAACAACAAGAGGGAACCACTCCCAAATATTCTCCCCCAGTGCCAAATAGAGTGAAAGGGAAGTTGAATCCTGACTCATCAAAAGTAAAAGTTCCCTTAAATAAGGAATGCAACAACTCTGAGGGACAAATAGAAGAGAAGGCACTTGTTCTGATAAAAACTACATGTGAGAAGGAAAGAGAAGCATAACTAGGAGGCATAGAGAAAGGCCAATCTACATTCAATATTCAAAAGGAACTCAAAAACGTAAAAATTCATGTTCCTCTAATCGAACTTCTAAAACATCCCACTTATAAATCCCAAGTCTCTCAGTTCATGCTTCCATCTACCTTAGTACCTACCCATGACTATTTAAACCTTCAAGAAGAAAGACCAATGGTTGCCTTTGGGCCTCATGTTGAAGAACTCGATCCTTCCACTATAGCCTTCTATGTGACCTTGGTAATTCATGACCTCTTATTTCATAACTACATGTTGGAATATGGAGCCTCCCATAACCTCATGCCCTTAGTTGTGATGGAACAACTTGGCTTACAGATCACTAGGCCCTACAAGGACATATTCCTTTGACTCTAAGAGGGTTAAATGCTTGGGAATGATAAAAGATCCGGTGGTGAATCTAGCTCAGATCCCTGTGAAGAGCGTAGTAATGGATATAGTAGTAGCATATATTCCTCCTCAATTCGGCATGCTCCTATCCAGGTCTTGGGGTTCCAAGGTGGGGGGTTCTATCAAATTATATCTAACTTATGCCACTATTCCCACTTTTGGAGGTGAATAAAGGAGGTTGTACAGAGAGTCTAGGTTCATAAAGATCGTGACCCTAGCTGAAGGATCTAGGAATTCTTGTGTGTATGGAAAAGAAAGTGACCTCTCTTACTTGTTGCTAGAATAGGATGAGACCATTTTTAAAAGAAATGCAAGTACATCTAACATTGTAGTTAGATGACCAACACAAAGATAAAACAAAGTATGGAAATTATACTTTGATGGAGCGAATGCCAAAGAGGGGAATGGAGCTGAGGTATTATTGGTATCTCCTAAGGGCATCTTGGTACCCCTATCATTCAAGCTAGAATTTGAGGCAAGCAACAATGTGGTAGAGTACGAAGCATTTCTCCTTGGGCTACAAACAACAAGGAATATGAATATTGAATACTTAACCATACATGGAGACTCCGAGTTGATTGTATAGCAGATTAGAAATCAGTTCCAGGCTAAACTCCCTAGATTGAGGACTTATCGAAATGAAATATGAGATTTAATTGATAAATTATTCCTGGCCTTTAATATCCAATTTTTCCCAATGGAAAGAAATAGAATGACCGATTCTCTTGCTGTAGTAACAAGCAATTTCAAACCTCCTCAAAATCCACTTCTCAAGTATGAGGTGGAGGTCAGACATAGACCCTATATACCTGATAATGTCAAGCATTGGTAGGTATTTGAGGAAGATGAACAGATCAAACGGTTTATATAGGTATTTGGGGAGTTCGCTAGCTCAATTATTGATCAAGGAAAGGAAAAAGAGACAGAGCAGGAACCAACTTCATGGGAAGACATAATGGCTGGACATAAAAGTCTACAATTGAAAGGGAATACCTTTCCTCGTGGACTAGTCCCACTGGAAAGGTTATTTAACAAGAATGATGTATCCTCCAAACCAATTGCTTCGAAGATGGACGAATAGGTAGAAGATTGCAATATTGGCTCAAATGATGAACTCTAGACGATCAGACTATCAAAAGGAATCCCATCACAATATAAACAGAGGTATTTATATCTCTTCAAAATCTATAAGGATGTTTTTTCTTGGTCTTATGAGGATTTAAAAACATTTTAACTAAAATTATACAACATAAGGTTCCTTTAAAGAGTGGAGTAAAATCATGCAAGCAAAAGCTTAGATAGATTAATCCACTCTTACTCCCCTTTATTGAAAACAAAGTGAGGAAAATTCTACAAGATAAAATCATAGTGCCTTTAAGGTACTTGGAGTGGGTGGCTAACTTAGTCCCAGTCCAGAAAAAGAATGGAGAAATTTGATTATGTGTAGATTTTTGGAATCTTAATAGGGCATCATTGAAATACAACTACCCGCTACCTAATACAGACTACATATTGCATAAAGTGGTTGGATCAGTTAGAATTTCCATGATGGATGGGTTCTCTGGTCATAACCAACTGGTAGTTCGCCTTGATGACCAAAAGAAGGCTAATTTCACTAGCCTTTGGGGAATTTTCATGTATGCTCGCATGCCTTTGGTCTTATTAATGCAGGGGCCACATTTCAAATAGCTATGGATATAACTTTTGTAGGGAAGCAAGAAAAGTTCATAGTGGTATATTTGGACGATATCACAATATTCTCTAAGACTAATGAAGAACACATCCTCCACTTGAAGCTCACCTTTGAAAAATGCAGGAGATATGGATTATCTTTGAATCCTCAGAAATATTAGTTTTCCCTAAGTGAGGGGAAGCTACTAGGACACATCGTAGCACAAGAAGGATTGAAAATTGATCCTAACCGAATCGAAGCTATCAGTCACATTCCTCTACCCAAAAATAATAAAGAGGTCCAAGTCTTTGGGAAGAATCAATTTCTTGAGAAGGTTCATACCCAACTATACAGAAATAGTGAAGGGTATTACAGATATTCTAAAAAATGAAAATGAAGTCAAGTGGATCCCTACCTCTCGATATTCTTTTACTATAATTAAAGAAGCTTTTGCTGAAGCATCAATACTAGTAAGCCCCAATTACTCCATGTCTTTTTATATTTTTGCTTTTGCTTCTCCACATACTATTGTTGCATTTTTTTATACAGAAGAATAAACATGGTTATGAGCAGCCCATCGCCTTCTTCATCCAAGTCTTGAGGGATGCTAAGCTAAAATACAACATCTTGGAGAAATGAGCCTATGCTCTAGTCAAAGCTTTGAAGCTATTTTTGGGTGTATTTACTATAGTCATAAATCACAACGTATGTTACAATGAAAATGATCAAGGACATCCTTTTGCAAGGAGACAGTGAAGGAAAAAGGGATAGGTGGATCACAAAGATTCAGGAATATGAGTTATATAGAAAGCCTACTAAGCTCATAAAAGGCCAAGGGTAGGCCAAGATTTTATCAGAATCTAACTATCAGGCTTTGGGAATAAACCTGATAATAGAGGAAGGAAGAACAAAAATTCAACAGAACGAGATAAAAACATCAGAGAACAATACCTATGCTAAATATGAGGGATCACCCTGGTATAAGAATATCATCCATTATCTCTTATTCCAGAGGTGCCCACTAGGCTTGGATAAATCTAAATATAGGATGTTGAGACTGCAAGCTCAAAAGTATATCATATCCAATGGTCAACCCTACTGGAAGGACCCGGTGGGAGTTTTGTTGTTATGTTTGGTGGAAGGTAAAACTCATAAAGTGATTGAGGAATTCCATAGAGGATTTTGTGGAGGCCATTATAGCTGGAAGACCACAACTCATAAAATCCTCAAGTAAGGATTCTATTGGCCTACACTTTTTGGAAATGTTCACTCACAAGTCAGGTCATGTCAGAAGTGCCAAGTCTTTGCTAAGAGACAAAAACTTTCCCCTCTCCACTTGATCCTAGTGCATGTGGAGGAATCCTTCAAGAAATGGGGATTAGACTTCATAGGTGAGATAAACCCACCTTCCAGTGGCCAACATATGTGGATACTAACAGCCACGTATTGTTTCACCAAATGGTTAGAGGCCATCCTAACTAGAAACACTACCAACTCAGTGGTAATCAAGTTTATGGAGGAAACCATATTATCTCATTTTGGTTGCCCTATCAAAATTATCATTGACAATGTTCATGTCTTCAAATATGAAAAATTCATCAACTTTTGTTAGAATTTCAACATCATCATCAGACACTTCACTACCTATTATCCTCAAGGAAATGGTTTAGTTGAATCCTCAAACAAAATTGTGGTGAGGGTGTTGAAGAAGACCATCACTGAGAATCAAAGAAATTGGGACACCCAATTGAAGTTTTCCCTTTAGGCTAACCGAGTGACTCCTAAACGATCCACTAGAAAATCGTCTTTCGAGCTAGTGTATGATAACACTGCATTATTCCCAATCCAATTGGAAATGCCAATGGAAACGTTACTACAAGAAGCTAAGGAAGAGCCAAGTGCTTTGACACAAAGGATAAACCAACTAGTTGTGTTGAAAAGTGTGCAACAAGAAATGCTAAATTTAGAATGTGGTAAAAATAGACCTGCTAAAAATAACATGTCTAAAAATAGCAGTTTGGCTAGTGAGGTCATTGGCCACATTGAGTGAGAGGTGAAACTGCTAAAAGTAGAAAGTTCTAAAAATAGCATTCCTGGGTCCCTTCCTATTTATAGCAGTCCCTAGTCTATCTATATGAAGTAAAATTAATTATGGTCTTAACAACAGTTTAAAATATTAATTAATTAATCTCCATGAGTTAATTAATTATGAAAAATTAAACTTGAAGTCTTTGTGAGATCATGCAATTATTTTCTCCCTTGATTTAGGAATTTATCCCT
>APFE030629141.1:16723-31608 GCA_000404065.3 Pinus taeda
GTGTTCTCAAGGAATACGTAGTTGGACCATTGGTTGTTCTTGGTATGTTGGAATTAATAGCATATGCTTTTGCTATTATTTCCTAAGAAAACTATGTAAGGACCATAGGGAAAGCCTATATAAACAGGACTTGGGTGGTTCATGAGACATATCTTCATATCTTCATAGTTCATTGAGAACTAAATAGCTTGAGAGCTAATTCTTTTTGTATTGTGAAGAGGATTTCCACTTGATTGATAATAATGTTGGGGTTGTTATGCTAGTGGCTTTCCCTGGATATATCTTGTGTTATGTGTGATTCTCTTGATCAGTTATGCATGTTTCTACTTGATGTTGCTCATGATTTCGATTATGCTTCCGCTTAATGTTTTGTAGAAGTAGAAAAAGTATTATGCTTTAGGACATTGAATATATCGGTTTGTTCTAGAGATGAAATTTTTACAAGTTGAATTTCATGAAAATAGGGAGTAGGTGGGAGCTAAATTAGAAAATTACCAATAGAAAATGAAATCCATGTTCGAAAAGAAGACTAGGGATTGACCTCTTCAACCAAAAGATTTAGTTCTTCAATGGGACATCTGACGGGAAGAAAAAGGAAAACACGGAAAATTCTATTCACTTTGGTTTGGCCCTTTCAAAATTTCAAAGGAGAAAGGGAATAATACGCACCTGTTTGAAAATATGGAAGGTGAATCGTTAGAGTTGCTAGTAAATGGTCATTTCCTCAAACTCTATTTCTAGAATTAAACGTACCTATCTCGCAGTCATTGTAAATACCAGTGTGTATATTGTAATTATCATATGAAATTTATAGTTTTCCATTAAAAATTTCACTTTCATAAAATTTTCGCTTTTTTAGAAAAGACTTCATGCCCAAAAGAGAAGTTCATAGACTGCAGGTTATCGATGCATTGCAATCCAATGCCCCATCCCTACATGAAGCCAATGTTATCACCAAATAGAACTAAGGCTTCTCCTTAGTATTGAGATGAGATGCCATGAGCATAAAGGTCATAAGCTAAAGTTCGAAGGGAATATCCTAACCTACAAAGATTAAAAATTGTTCATTCACAGTTGGGTAAGGGAACTATATAAACCTAAGGTAAAGCAATAAGGTCTAAAACCAATAATGCAAGAAGAATTGCATTATAAGGTCTACACAGTTAAATGTTGGGCTTCTCCCCTTCCTGTAATCCACATGGATCCATGTCCAAGCATAGTTCCAGCAACATAACCTCACATGGTTTAACATCGTCACAGGCCCCGACATTGAATAAGTTAGCACTCGATGAACAACTTTAATCAATTCCAGCCCCTAATGTAGATTGCTCCGCATCGTGATGCCCCTCGTTGAAATGAGTAGGGACCACCTACCAAGTAGAATCCTCTCATTCACAACTGAAAATTTGGGTATTAGCAAGATGATGACGTCCGCTTAACAAGTAAAATGTAAAATGTAAAGTTGTGTTCGGAAATATAAGTTCATCCCCTACCCTTCCTGACCAACCCTTTGTCTCCACATGTCCTCATCATGTGCCTCTATCTCCCACCACCTAGGCTTGAACCTATAACTCTGCATAAAATAATAAAACCCTACAAATATTTACCCGACAATGACTCTTCATCATGGTTAAAGAATCTTTTACGTAGACAACTACGCACGAGCCTTCTGTCCATTCTCTCAGAGACCACAGGTGTCCCCCCAAGTCACTTTTGTTCCCCTGCGGGCTCTAGGTAACCCGACACCACCTAGAATACTTATTTGTTCATTTTGTTTTATTCACACGGATGAAACACTCGACCCCTATAACCCCAAACATTCATGAGGTCAAGAACCCTGGTTTCAGTCCTCTAACCAACACTAAGGCTTATATCACGGACCCTACTTGTCCCTTTTCTCTCACCGATCTTTGTTATGAAATATTCTCAATCCATGTGAATAATGAAGACCCGTTCTGTGTTGTAGCTTCTGGGTTATACTACCAGATTTCTCCTCTTGTACGTCATCTCCCAGAGTTCGTAATTTGGTTGTTGGACTCCTACCAAGTCAAGAAGAACCATTTTGTTTCTCCCTCAAGGAAATTAATTCTAGAAATAACCCATCTTCTAATCCAAAGAGCTCTCAACTTCCTTGCATCTTCCTCCATGTGCACCTTCACTTATTCAACCCTAGAGGGCCATTTCACAACACTCCCTGTGAGAGAAATGCATTCCTTCCTAGAGAAAAAATTTTCCCTCGAAGCAAAAACCTTGCCTCACGTGTTCAACTCCCATTCACTCTTTTTAAACCCTCCACTCAACCAATCTTCGCCACCATCATTGGTCTTTTAGGAAAGCACTCCACTCTACAATTACGAAGGGTGGCTCTTGGATGTTTGCACAAGTTGAAACAACTCGGATGTAAGTTGAACATCCCAGAGTACCTTTCAGACTCCATTCGTTTTCAATTCAGCTACCTCAGAGCCGATACCACCTTCTGTTATTACTCACTGATATTTTATTTGTTTCTCTATACTCACATTGAATAATTCCAATGCCTCCACTTGGATGTGTTTACCCCTGATAAGGAAAGAAATTCAATATTTGATTGGAACCTTTCTCTAAGGAAAAGGCCAGACTTGGGAGCCTATTCTCAATTCCTTTCATCCTTCATCACTATCACCTACTGAATCATTCATGAAATATCCCCCCCCCCCAAGAATCTTCCCTGAGAAAAAATAGCTCCTCCCTCTTCGTGAGCAAATTTCCATTGGGGAATGGTACCTCTATGAGGATTACATAGAGATCCAGGCGTACGAGTGTGAGCTTTCCCCTTATCATTTTCTAATGTTCCTACCAATGAGAGTATTTTCCCTCGAGTTCCTTAGTAAAATCCTCCATGTTGATATGCTCCACTTTGTACCAGCTAAGAAAGGTTACATCTTTAAAATGGGACAACAGATAGGTCCTTTTGTAATAAGCACCAAGCAAGCCTTTAAGAAAATTGAAACTATGCTTGAAGCCATGGAATTCGAGAAAGGTAAAATATGGCATGACGATCCTCGAGGTTGCCTTGCTTGGAGAAGGGAAAATATAAGGCCTCAACCTATGTCCATGATCCTAAGCTCGAGGTCGAATTGAAAGCTAAATTTGATTCCTGGCCTCTTAATACAGACATGGAGACCGAATCCCCAGTCAGCATGGACAAGATATAAAAGAGGCTTGCTGATACCTCAGGGAAAACTAACATGGAAGAAGGAACAACTCATAAAAGAGCCAGAATTCAAGGGCAAGGACAGGAACAGGAATAGGAAAATGAACAAGAGTAGGAAGAGGAAGTATCAAGAATCCAACTCCAGGAACAAGTGACTGAGAGCCCGAGATGTTAATTTAGTTTGGAGATACCTATTGAAGTTTCAAAAACATCCTCAAGTGAGGTAGCCAACCCATAGTTTGAGGAAAGTATTTATGCAGTAGGAACAGGTTGGGTACATGGTAGGAACATACAGGTGAGAAATAGAAGGGAAAAGGAGAATATACATCAAGACATGAGTTCACATGTCACCCCTCAACATACTCGGCTATTAGGTGCAAAAAATATACAGAAAGAAGAGATGAAAATCTAGTTGAAGCACCCATCTATCCAAACCTTACCTTCGGGTTCCAAGTTTCAGGACCTAGACATGACTCTCGACTTGACTAGTATCCCTCTGGTGGAAAAAGTCAATATACATAATCAAGGGGGGGACATGATGTACAATGATATCAATAAGAATAAAATGATTATTGATGAGGCCCAATATTACATAGATAATATTGTTGAGAATGTAAAAGTTTACAAGTTTAGGCCTCGTGCTCTCTTCCAACAAAAGGAGAATTATAAGGAGATGATCTTGAAAATGGGACTAGATCCAGCAAATGAAGCAACAGTGGCAGCACTTCAAAAGGAATCCATGGTGGAGAACTTGATCTTGAGAAGGAAACTAAATATGACTAGAGGTGAGCATCTCCAAACCCCTAAGCTAATACAAAGTGAGAAGGAAAAGGAGACGTTAACCAAGGAATTGAATGCAAGCAAAAAAAGAGTCAAGGTCCTACAACAAAGACTATATGTTCTATAGAGCCAAGTCCACTCTCATGTCTGTACTATGCTAGTTCAAGACGATCCCAAGAACCCCATTGATCGTCTTACCAAGGCATTAACAGAACTAGAGCTTTCTAGAGATGAACTGGAAAGAGTTTAGAGGGAGTTAGATGCAGCCAAGGCCCAGGTGACTCAGAAATAAAGAAAAATCCAATTAGAAAACCCTAACATCGATAAGCTCACCCAAGAGTCACATAGTGCCACTCAGGAGATCAAGGAGATGAAGGCCAAGCTAAAAGGAAATCTGGCACTTAGAGAAGCCAGGCAAGGGGTGTGGGACAAGATTATATAGGGAGTTGATCAATGCCACGAACAATTGATTTTGATACATGAAAAAAGGAAACTCTGCAAGGAATATTCACCAATACTTCAAAGAAATAAGTAGACCAACATTAACAAATCCCAATATGCTAGGAAGTACATTCATTTTCTGATAGAAAGAACGACACAAGAGCTCAAGTCTCTCTATATACTAGACAAGGTGGAAGCATTTTCCGAGATTCATAATGTCGTCTTCAAATAAGAAGCCAAGTCAATGGCAGAGAAAAATCTAACTAAGCTGCAGAAATAGTTCTCAAGCTTTGATGTCATGTTTAATCTGGTCCTTGAGGATGGGTTTCCTAACTATTTGGGAGAATATGGAGAACTTCTCTCACATGAGTTGTACAATAAAAAGTGAACTGAGGTTAAGTGCAAGACAGGGGCAGCTTTCGAAAGAACGGTCATCCTTAAGGGATCAACCATTACGAACTTCTTGGAAAAGGAATTTGATCTTCTCGGGATGGTTAAAAGTCTTTCTAAACGTAGACTAGGTTATGTCGGGGTGGAAATATGCAAATCCTCTACCAACATTTAAGTTATATTCCACTTCCTCCTCCATATATGTGGCAAAAATGTTAATAGTTTGCTAATACTCCTATGGTTCAAATGGTTCATCCACGGGTGTTTCCGAGAAAACTAGTGTCTTTTCAATTTGCTAGTCCCACTAAGACGGGTAGTTATCTTAGAAACAAAGAATCAAAGTAACTTGTGATTTCCTTTATGTATGATAGATGAGAGAGAAGCAGAAAGCACCAACCTGAATCTTTCGCTTGGCTCCTTGCGTGTTTCCTCTCTCCCTTGATAGAGCTTGCCACTCCTTTCCTACTTGTCCCTCTTTATAGAATACCTATAGAGGCAAAGCAACAAAACACCATCAAAGCATATAGATCTATGATACCATAAACAATGCAGAATCATAAATACATTGACCAGACAATTGCATTCACAAATACATGATTATATGGAGGAAAACTCAAATAAATTTATTAATAGTAGAAGAGAGCATTACAACCCAGCTATTTGATCCAGCATCATCCTCTTAGCATGAAAGCTCTCTTCACCTCATGAAAAGAAAGATCACCCAAGAATGCAATGTCTCAAAGAGAAACCAACAACACTTCCTTACAAATTACAAAATTCTAGCCTCTTAGATCTCTCAAATGAGGGATCCATATATAGATGTTTTGCAAGGGAGTGAGTTAGCTTTGGGTTTTTTATTAGTGTCATTTCACTGATAGTTCTTGGTTCCACTTGGAGATTTTTTTTATCTCTTACTCATCCCTGGGCGAATTTAGAGAGGCAAGTGGCATAGGAGAAGTTTCTAAAAGATTTCATGAGCATCCACTTAGCAAACTGTCTCTGCCATTTGTCTCTTCTTGCTCATTGCACCCCACAAAAGGCTCTTTCAGTATGCATCACACCTGGCTAGTGTAGCAACCAGTATGTATCGCACCTTGACCATGGAGCAGTCACTATGGTTCAGTTTTGGTCAGTTCTAAGTAGTTTTTCAGGTGGAACTTCTAGGAAATGATGTAATCAGTTGACCATGATCCTTTAGGGTATGAAACAACACTTTTAGGGATTAAAGAGCCCTTGGTTTATCGACATATATGATTGGGGTTGAAGTGCCCAAATATGTCTATAACAACGGGGTTCAACGACTTCTCACCAAGCGTCCAAATCTTCTTGTCGACATTGATTATCTTGCTTTTTCGCCAGTGATAGCTTTGGTTTTTTACTTTTCAGTTATGTTTACCTTAAGTTTGTTATGATTTTTTCCAAACTTTTTGTTATGGGAGTAAATCCTTCATGCATGTTGAATTTTG
This sequence comes from Pinus taeda, assembly GCA_000404065.3. Taxonomy (NCBI): domain Eukaryota; kingdom Viridiplantae; phylum Streptophyta; class Pinopsida; order Pinales; family Pinaceae; genus Pinus; species Pinus taeda. The sequence goes on from APFE030629141.1 coordinate 22,994, forward strand.
ATTCATAATTTTTGTAATGATGTAATAGATAAATAAATAATATCCGCTTAATGGCCTAGCTTTAGATGTTGTTTCAGATTTATATACTTTGAGAGAAAAGGAAAAGGGGTTAAGAATTCGCAAGAATAGCTCTATACTATTTTTGAGATTGTATGACTTTAATATATGCATCTTTCAAAATATTAATGAATTGGTAGTGATTCCCCATTTGAGTACTACAATATGTTTCCTCTCTATTTAAATTCCATTATGTTCATGTTTCCTCTTTGATTTCATGTTATTGTGTTGCCAAAAAGGTTTCTTAAGTTCTCACAGCTTCATTTATATTAACTTGTTAATGCCTATGCCTGTATGAACCTTAGAAATTAGATCTTTAAATTGTGCTCCATGAATCATCGCACTCATTCCTCATTCATCCATCAGGTCTATATTTAACTCATATATATGTCGAATTCTTGATGTTTTTAAGCTTTACATGATGAGTTATTCTATCTCTTTATCTCCTTCCTTTCTATTAAAACTAATTAAACTATAGGTCCTTGAACTTCTCGGCCTCCATGAGTTTAGATACACCACAAAATATATATAATATATAATATAATATATATATATATAATGAATATAATTTATATATGTATATAGTATATATATATATGTATATGATATAATGTACGAAGAAGTAATGAAAGATACATGGCTTATGTCTTTGATGAATGAACCAACCCATGTTGTTTATTATGTATTCATGTATATATGTGTACAAAAATGTATGTGCTGTCTTTGGTATCCTGAGAATCATACAAGACACACAAAATATATATGTTCCAGGCACTGGTCTTGTAAGAAATCCGAGGTTGTCTTTGAAAGAGACAACAAGCCCGAAGTGATATCACTTAAGACGGTGGAGAAACTAATTAAAAATGACTAGGTAGAGTGGACATAAAAGTGTCTCATCATGCCAATGGTTCCTATAATGTCAAACTAGAAAAATAATAGTTAACATCCAAATTTTTAGCGGCTTCTATCCAAACATAACAAGGTGTTCAAGTGTATCCGTCAAGGAGTTCCTCCTAAGAGGGAATTGAGCATGTCATCAAGCTAGATGAAGGAACCAAACTAGTGACCACTACTTGTTACTGACATCCTAAGAGGAACAAGGATGAAATGGAAAAGGAAATCAAGGATTTATATAATATGGGGGCATAAAATACCCAATAAATGTCCTTTTGTATCAATAGTGGTGTCGGTAATAAAGAAGGATGGAATGATGAATATGTGCACTAATTACAAAACCCGAAACAAAAAGACAATCAAGAACATGTATTCATTTCCAGGATAGATGAATTAATCGATGAGTTGCATGTTATGCAACCAGATCACAAAACAAAAGAAAAGATAGATCAATGGCTTGAGAATTAGCCTCTTCAAGGGGGAAACCTCCTTTACATCACATAAATGAACAATTCTTTGATGATACAAATGAAAAGACCTCCTTGGTATATATAGGAGTCTAAGGGGTCACAATATAATCAAAACCTACATAACAATAATAATTTAAGGGCACAACAATAAAAATAGTGGGCTTTTATGGGGCACACCAATAACAATATGAGAGCTACATGGGCACAACAATAACAATAGGGGGGAACACTAATAATAACAATAAGCGGGGTACACTAATAATAACAATAAGGGGATACACTAGTATTATAGGGACCTAACATGCCCCTCCCCTTCAAAAAATTGGTGTCTTTAAATCTTGAGTAGTTTTGGATGCATTTGTATAAAATTCTCGTCCTCCCATGTGGAATCTTTAGTAGGTAAGTTCTTCCACTTAATGATATAGTCTGAAATTGACACATTTCATAATTGTCGGGTTCTTATTTTCATGACTGCTTCAAGCTCCAATATGATTTTTCCTTCTTTGTCAAGTTTTGGAAATACTTCTTGAACTTGGGGATTGTCACTAATAACCTTCTTTAAGCATCAAATATGGAAAAATAGGTGTACTCAGGAAGATGCATGCAATTCCAATTTGTATCCCATAGTGCTAATCTTTTGCAACACTCCGTAAGGACCATAATACTTGGGTGGTAATTTATTATCCTTCTTAGCTTTCTTGAGGGAATTTTATTTGTATGGTTGTAGCCTTAAAAATTCCCAGTTGCCTACATCAAAACTTATTTCATTATGAAGTTGGTCTGCCTGTTATTTCATTCAATTATGTGCTAGAGTGAGGTTATCCTTTAAGAGTTGGAGAACTTGTTGTTGATGCTCGATGTGATCTTCCACTGCTTGAACCTTAATTTTTTCTCTTAAAGATGATGTGATGGAGAGTGGGTGATATCCATAAAGTGCCATAAATGAGGTCATTTTTTATGTAGTATGGAAGGAGGTGTTATACCACCATTCAGCCAAAGGTAACCACTTGATCCATTATGTTTGTTTATCAGATACAAAGCAACGAATATATTCTTCTAAACATTTTTTCACTATCTCAATTTTCCCATCAAATTAAGGATGGTAAGATAAGCTATGAGATAATTGAGTACCAAGACAAGAAAATAACTTTGTCAAAAAAATTCCAGTGAAACTGGGACCTCTATCACCTACAATAATGTCTGGGTTTTCATGTAGCTTTTGAATTGTTTCCATAAATGCAATAGCAATTGTACTAGCTTTAAAAGGATGAGGTAATGCGCAAAAGTGTGCATATTTGGTAATTTTATCAACTACCACCATTATGGCACTATTTCCTTCAAAATTGGGTAAAATTGTGATAAAATCAAATGAAACCTCCTCCCAACATTGACTTGCAATGGCTAAATTTTGTAACAGACTCATGGTATTAATTGTCTCAACTTTATTTTGTTGGAAAACAAAACATTCTGCCACAAACTTTTTGAATACCAGATTTAAGGCCATCCAAAAAAAAATCCTTCTTGACCCTATGGTAAGCTTCTAAAATTCCTTAGTGCCCTCCTATGGGGGAGGTCTACAATTCAAAAAGGATCTTCTGTTTGAGGTGGGAATTGTTACAGAGATATAAGCGATCTTTATACCATAATGAATCATTTTTCTAGATAAATGTATCAGATGTATTGGGGTATTTTTGAATCTTTTGAATGAGTGTCCACACCTCTTTGTCATTCTTCCATTCGTCCCTTGCTTCAGTTATCCAATCAAGTTGGATAATGAAATGGCACAGAGCAATTCTTCCACATCCTCATCCTTTATTGAGAGTGCATCTGCAACAACATTTTTATTTTGTTTTTTTGTAGATGATTTCAAAGTCATAACCCAACATATTTGTGACCCATTTTTGCTGCTCTTCCAAAGATAATATTTGTTCCAAAAAGTATTTAGGACTATCGTAATCTATTTTTACCTTGAAGTGTCTTCCCATTAGGTAATGTCATCATTGCTTTAGTGCATGTAGTATTGCCAACATTTCCTTCTCATTATAAATAGGTTTGTGTAAATATTTTCACTTGATTGCAAATTTTCAAAAGTAATGGGTCTTCCATCTCGCATTAAAACAACACCAATTCTATTTCTTGAAGCATCACATTCCACAATAAAAAAAAATTCAAGTTTTAGGGTCCTATATTATAGGGATTTTAGTCATTTCAGTCTTTCTATGCACTTGAGGTCAATTTGTAAATTTCAGTCTTGATTTCATAAGTAGTAGAGTTTAAAGGGGACTTTTGTAAATAATAGGTCTAAGTTTTAGGTATCGAATGTCATGTAAAATCTCTAAAATGAAAATGACTTATTTCACAGGATGAGATGAAAGTTCATGTCGTTTCATCATCAAGAGGTCATTATGGATTTCATCAGTCACCATGAAAGATTCTAAATAGGCCATGTCATGAATATTTTTAGTTATCTGAGTTAGTTATGGTGAGTTATGTCAATCATAGGGGTATGTTATGATAGGTCATGTCATGCCTCTATCATTTCAACAAGTGCCACTTCATTTTGAAATGGATCATTAGTACCATCAAGGAAGACTCTAGAGGTGGATGGAGCTTTAAAAAGCACATAGGGATTTCCATTTCATTCATTCGAAGCCCATTCTCTGCTCTGAAATGATTTGGAGGTCGAGAAGGAGAAAATTGCATGTCTGCAAGTTGAAGTTGTTGCACTTGTGTCATTGGTATTTTTCTACAAAAAAGGCCTTTCATTGTTGTGTTCACTATCTATCTTGAATTCTGCATAGGTTTATTACAAACCCCACTCAAATATCATTAATAAAATCATTACTTGCCTCTTTAAAAAGCTCTAATTCCCATTTGTTGGGCATTTTCCTTGGTTGTTGCATGTTTGTCATATTGCCCATTCTGCTACAAGTTTACCCTTCAAGACCATCCCATATCACTCTGAGATGTTTACAAGCCTTTCACACATGGCCATGTGATCTGAAAATGGGGCACTTAGGCTTCTTGTCTAACTTACAAGAACCTCTCCCACTTCCAAAGCTTTAAATATTCCCAAGTCTTCATGATTAACCAATGTGGAATTAACAATATGCTTGAAATTATACGTGTATTCTTATATTTATTGTTGGCTATTTATGTGCTTTAAAATCTATTGTGTATGCTGATATGTAAATTCATACAATAAATATTAATGCCGCAAGAAACAAAACACATAGAACAACAATTTAATTTGGAGTTCACCCAAAACTTTTGGGCTATGTCTCCTTGAGCTCTAGTCAACTCGACTAGGCTCTCTGGGATTATGGCAGCAATTATTTTACAAGTCTTTGACTCAGCTCCATCGGTTTACACAGAACATGATGGGATTACTTTACGATCTCATCCCTTGGCTCTTGAAGCTCTAGCTCTTGGCTCTTGATTCTGGAATCTTGGCTCTGACTTTGGCTCTTGGCTCTTGGTTCTGGCTCTTGGCTTTGACTCTGGATCTTGGCTCTTGGTTCTAGCTCTTGGCTCTGACTCTTCGGCTATGGCTCTAGCTCTTCGGCTCTAGCTCTTTGGCTCTAGCTTCTTTGGCTCTCTGCAACATTTAGCTCTTTAGCTTTTCACTTGAACTTCAAGTGACCCCAAAGGCTCCCTCACATGCTCTATGCAGTACATCTTTGGCTCTGCAACTACTTTCAGCATCCCGCTTCTAGCTTCAGCTTGCTCTCAATTGAGCTCTCTGCAGCTATCTCTCTCTGGCTCTCAGTAGCTATTGACTCTCTGTCCCTTCACTTGTTGTCTAGCCTTTCACGCTCTCAGGTACTTTTCCATTCCTAATCCTAAGGAATCATCCCTCGACAATTTGCCTCCAACCTTTGGTGGCTTCTCTTTGCCTATGTTAGCTCTGCGGCTATGAGACGTTATAGCGTGAGATCTCGAGCTCCGTTGTCTGTCTGGCACTGCCGGCTACTACATTTTTGTGAGTTCCTTTGTGTCCCAGCACTACCTTTCTTTTGGGCATTTGGCTTTAGAGCTCTCTACAACTTCTACAGCTCAAACCCCACGGGCTCCGAAGACCATTGGCCTCTGCCTTGCATGGCCCTCTGGCTTTTGAGGTAGTCTTCCACTATGTGGCTTCCACAACCATTTTCTCTACAAATAATCATTCTCTATGAATCTTTGGCTTCTCTACTCCTTGTCGTTTAGGCTGGCCATCTGGTTCTATGGCTCCATGGTTGCAAAATGTAACATTTGCCTATAAAATGCCTGCTTGCAGCGTGGTGTAGTGACCAGGGGCCATTACAGAGGAATAGAGACCTTCCTGTGTAGAAATCCCATAAACGGAACATTTTTCCCAATACATAGATATAGCCAAAAAATACACTATCGGGCGTTGATTTTCAGACTTGAAATTCCATAAAATCGCCCCTAAAATCCCTATTTGGCCCACCTTCCCTTGCATATCACAATCGCTTCGGCAGAATGGCCAATGGCCAAAAATCCATTAAACGGGAAATACAGTGAAAAGTTTGAATTTCTAGACTTCAAAAATTATGAAATCGGGCTTATGATCCCTATCGGGTCTGGCCTTTATCACTAGTCACAATTCGCGCTACCCAATGGCCAAGTGTATCAAGGACCACTGATCTCCTGATCACGGATCACCCCGATTGCCGATCAGCTAATCACCCTAATCACCGATATTGCGATCTCTAGTCACTACGGCCTAAGGGCCCGTCCTTGGGTTATATGCATATGCATATGCCGACGCCGATCACTGACGCTGATAATTGGCCATTGCTCCATCGTAATCGCATTATCGTAAGGATCTAGGTTCTATCACTCTGCTCCTCCGATCGCCCAATTGCCGATCACTTTAATCGCATATCGCTCATCACGAATCCTTTATGCCTTTGGCTCAAGTCCTTCCCTTTGGAAGTAATGCAATGTGACATCTTCGATGTGATATTTCCATTGCACCGTAGGACTTGCGCTCCGATGAATAGTTAAGGGCTTTATGTTAAAAAGCACATTTTTTTCGCTAAGTCCCATTTAATAAGAAATTACCTCCTTTTATAAGGAAACTAGGCATCTTCCTTAAGTGATAACTTTTGCATCTAAAGTCCATTTTTTCCCATTCAAGTTACAATGGATTCAAAATGAAGGGGTCTTTGCAATGAGACTATTTCTGAGAGCAGCCTGTGACTTTCATTTTCCTCTGATTTACAAAGGATGTGTGCCAATTGGCACCTTCCACCTCTTATATGAAGTCTTTTAGACTTAGAGGTTTATCCAGGATCCATTTTTGGATCACACATTCCCACTAAGAGAACTTTTGGCTCCAAAATAATGATATACTAATCTGAACAGTAAATGAGAGTGACTCACCCTCTTCTTTCAGCCTCCCTATACTTGCCTTTGCATAGTGCCTCTGAACCAAAGTTTTTGACCACTTCCCTTCTCTGGATGGGCTAGTCTTCCTGGGAAGAACTATGTTCCTCCTTGCCTTCCTGCCAAAATTCTGCTGAAATGGTCATAGAAGGTGGTTTGAACTTATTTTCCTTGATAATTGATCCAAGGTGGCTCAAACAAATGTGAAGTACATATGCTCCACAAAATTTTCATTTTTATCTGTTAGACAAGCTGTCAACAACAACTGTTAACAACAACATAAATACAAACAACAACTGGATGGCCTAAACTCCTGCTTCAACAAAAGAAACAGATTTCACATCTCATGAACACCTCCAGGTCTTACATCTACATACAAATGATGGACTAGATAACAAGACCACAGAACATGCCTTTAAACAAATGACCCTTCAAGTCAAGCATGTTCAAAAACAAGGAAATCATAAACATCCCTGTGTTCAAGTACATCACTCTTATGCATGCATTTCATCCCTCAGCTTTCTTCTAAGCACACTATACTTTCAAAGCTGAAATGAAATATAAGGTTTCATCCTTCAACTTTCACTTAAGTACATTGTACCTTCAAAGCTGAAATGAATATAATGTTGCAACAATAAAGTGAGTCTGCCTAATCAACTTTCCCATTCTGTAACATGCATTCCATTAGCAAAGAAATGCAATAAATCAAAAGACAAGCATCCTTTTGCAACAAACCTCTTGTGCTTCAATGATTTCCTTGAGGTCCTTCGGGAAAAGGAGAATGCCTTCATCCCTTCTTCCTTCTTGTCCTCTCCTAGACTGAGCTATCAATAACTCTCCATTTACCTCTGTAAACTCAAACAATAGTCAGTCTACAAAGAAAGCATACAATCAACCTCTGACTGCTTAAACATCTTTCAAACAAGAAATCTTTGATTTGTCAATCAAGCATTTTGATATAACCTTCCTTGAAGGTGGGGTTAATCAATCTTAAGCTCCAATACCACCTAATCTAAAAATGGGGCACTTACGTTTCTTGTCTAACTTACAAGAACCTCTCCCACTTCCAAAGCTTTAAATATTACCAAGTCTTCATGATTAACCAATGTGGAATTAATAATATACTTGAAATTATAGTTGTATGCTTATATTTATTGTTGGCTGTTTATGTGCTTTAAAATCTGTTGTGTATGTTGATATGTAAATAAATATAATAAATATTAATGTAGCTATAAACAAAACACACAGACAACAATTTAATTTGGAGTTCACCCAAAACTCTTGGGCTACGTCTCCTTGAGCTCTAGTCAACTCGACTAAGCTCTTTGGGATTATGGCAGCATTTCTTTTACAAGTATTTGACTCAACTCCATTGGTTTACACAGAACACGATGGGCTTACTTTACCATCTCATCCCTTAGCTCTTGAAGCTCTGGCTCTTGGCTCTGGTTCTTACCTCTTGATTATGGCTCTTGGCTCTTGGTTCTGGCTCTTGGTTCTAACTCTGGCTCTTGGCTCTTGGTTTTGGCTCTTGGCTCTGATTGTTCAGCTCTGGCTCTGGCTCTTTGGCTTTGACTCTTTGGCTCTGGCTTCTTTGGCTCTCTGCAACCTTCAGCTCTCTAGCTTTTCACTTGAACTTCAAGTGACCCCAAAGGCTCCTCTTTGGCTTCTCTACTCCTTGTTAGCTAGGCTAGCCATTTGGCTCTGTGGCTCCGTGGCTACAAAATGTTGACAATAATACTGAGAGGGGGGGGTGAATCAGTATTATCTAATTCTTTTGCCAAATCTTTCTTATTTATA
>APFE030629158.1:0-10098 GCA_000404065.3 Pinus taeda
GGAGTTGATGAGGGTGATTTACTCTCAGAATGGTATTTAGATTTCGATTTAGGTGCCATTCATAGTTCAGGCCCTCCTTCTAGCACCAAATATGTTGAAGCCCCTAAAATCGGGTCGACAACAAGGGGGATACCCACCCGGTCCGGACCTTGTTTGGTAGCTCCTTATCCGTTTGGTATAGCGGGTCCGACTGGGGATAACTGGACCAGTTTCTCGATTTTGGGTGTGTGTGTGTGTGTAGAATTGAATAATGATGATCTAAGAGTACTTTAAAGCTAATCTAATTCAGATTCTTTAAACTAAATCTATGCTATTGTAATTTGGTGAGAAACAACACATCTAATCTATGCTAACCCGGGGTGTATATCTTCTATTATGCGATCTAAAGATATTTCGAACAATAACTGGTAATAAAGATCATTCAGCTATTATAAGAATAGAAACCATTTAAGATAAACCACTTTGCATAAGAAGTTAGACAAAACAGTTGTGAACAATATATCGCATAATAAGCTATTCATATGTCAGACATAAACAATATGACTCCACCATACAGAAGTGCCAAATGGTAACCCACACATTCATATAATGACATATAAATAACTGAAAACTATAAAGCACTTCAAGAATATAAGCAAAAATAGTCAAGAGATAAAAGTACCATTTATGACTGGTTCCACTCATAAGCTTCAAGCAATAATGATTTATCTCTCCTTGCTCTAACATCTACTAAGAGTACAGAAGTGCAACATCAATAGTAGATATCAAACGCAAACATTAATAAACCTTGATCCATCCATTCATCAAAACCACCTCCGAGGGTGCAAAAGTGCATGTTCTAAGGACGAGTTTTTGACAAATCTTTGGACCCTTATCTAAATGCCTGAGAAGGGTTTAAATAATGCTAGCTAATTAACTTGATTACATAAATTTAGGATCTGGTTTTCAAATGACCATCCTTCTGATAAAGCAAACTTATTTCTAAAAATTAAATCTGACTCTGGATTATTTCAGTATTTGCTCCTAAGCACTGTAAGCATGCAACATTTGACTGGGGAGAGTCGGCTGGTTGCCCTCCCCTTTTGTGTGCGCTATGAAAATAGAATTAACAAGAGCTGGCACCACTTTCTGGTAAAATATAAGATATTTTAGAGAATCTTCCTCCGACTGGGTATATTGACTGCGTGTATAATTGGTAGTAACTCAAATTTCCCCCAAACGGATCTTGCTTTTGCTATTTCGGTTTCTGTCTTTGCGAATGACTTGATGAGTCAAAAGACTTTACTTTCTGAGCAATTCTCTGTATTGAAAACTGCCTCCATTCTTCATTCCGGTCTTTTTGGCGTGTAAGTTTCAGGTCTTTTTGTAATCATCCTACATTTGTGCACCTTTGATTCTGAGCTTTAGATGACCTATCGGTCATTAGCATCTTTTGAGTGATACTCTGGAATCTGTAGTTCTATCGTATGCGGCACCAGTTTTTGAAGATATCTCTTCTATGTTCTCCAAGCATTAGCACTTTCCCCTTTTCCTTAGATGTTTCCTGCATATTGCTTCATGTTATTTCCTGTTTTATAGTTTGCACAAATGAAAAGAGTAATGATAATAAAGATTGACATGAAAGCTTCAAATCTGATGTGTGCATAATTATGACATTCACAGTGAACTAATTCTTCGAAAAACAAAAAGCAGTCATTCGTACAATCATTAATTTCCCTTTTTAAGGCGTGCACTTAATTGGCAGCTTTCCTTGAATACTGCGCCGAGGAAAATTCGCGCTTATCGCAGATCGCAGATCGCAGATTTGTGTTATAGTATTGTGGCATCACAATATTGTATCATCACAGATCGCAGATCGCAGATATTAGTCATTGTGTGCTACTTTATGTGATGTTGCGATATGTGACGCCGCACATCGGCCGTCGGAGATTTTCTTAAGTTTTTCTTTTAAGAGCGTTTCGTAGTGAATGTGATGCGATGATTTTCACATTGTTCCTTCATAGTTTATCATGCTCATAAAAGAAATGTTTCATTGCTTTGTTGCGATAAAATTTTAAGGATTTAAAACAAAAATGTTCCTAAAAGTGTTTGTTTGAATTTTTAATAAGGGTACCCCTTTGCTTGGTATTATTGCTAATATCAAACAAACAGGGGGGTTGTTGGTGACCACAACAATGGCGATTCATTGGGAAGAACCAGTTATCTCTGATTTTCTATTGAATTTCAACTTCCGAAACAGAAAAATTTTCATAAGCCTAAACTTTGTTATGGACAGATAGAGTACATTATGACTTATCCTATCAATGATATTTTGTTTCAACCCTTCTCTATTCCAATCGTTCGTTTCCTGAGGCTTAGTCCTTGCATTTACACCAGCCATTACTTGGTCTTTTAAAGATAAAATGAGGTCATCTCTATTATGCTGGCCCTTTTAAAATATGCTCATTTACCGTAGGTAGAGCCTCTGCTGCCAGCAGGTATCCATAGCCTCGACAGGGTTACCTGTTACCCAGCAATGATCCTTTATCCTGATTAAGAATATCTATAGCTTTTTCAGAGAGAAACCCATTTTGACACTTTTCTATTTTTATTCTCTAAAGAACAATGTCTTGGTTTGGTGGCAAAATTATGACACAGTCATTCACTTGATTTACACTTTTGCTGAATAAGCTAGCTTGTGATGAGACCCCTTGTCTTTTGATTGCAACAATCTTAAGTCGTTGCCCTGTTTTGGTGGACAGTATTGGCAAAGTCAACAAGTTATAATATCTGTGATCATGATAAGCCGGCTCGTGATGAGACCTCTTATTCTTTGAGATACAGTGTTTTCTCGGATTGTTTCTTTGAATGCTGCGATTTTCTTTAGCAGGGAGGAAACCATTGTTTTTCCTTAAGAAAGCTCTGGATGATAATAATAGAGTTTGAAAAATAGCAGTTTTACAGAGAATACTCATTTTATTATCGATACCTTTCATTGTGCTGATATAAAACAAGTTTTTTGCCAGAGGTTGCTTTCATAAAACCTTTTGAAGTTGGAACTAGTATCATATTTAGGCTGAAGTTTTAACTCTATCCGTTAATAATAAACATCAGATTTTTTGAAATTTTTTTGCCATTTGTACAAGCGAAAAAAAAAAAACAACAACAACAAAACAAAACAAAAAAAACAAAATCTAACAGAGAAATTGGTGTCTTTTTTGCGTGAACTCCTGTAGTAACCATCTACAACTGGTTTTATTTATAAGAAAGAAGAAACAACAAGCTATTCTACAAAAAATATAAGAATAATCTTCTACGGAAAGTATATTTTCAGGATCTGTCCATTAACAGGCAAAGAATCCTTTCTAGCTGCTAAATCTTGCAACACAAATGTTGATGGGCCTATGACTTCTACAATCTGAAAAGGACCAAGCCACATTTTCTAGAATTTTGTATGTTTGCCCTTTTCTTCATGATCCTTATCCCATTTCAAAACTAGATCTCCCATTTGAAATTTTTTTCTGGTCATTATCTTTGAATCAAAAGAGGATTTTATTAGCGCTTGGTGATGGGCATGGGTTTTCTTAGCTTGTTCTCGTTGTTCTTCCAATTTAATTATTTCCATTTGTCTTAATTGTAAGGAGGAAGTAGATACTTCATCAATGTATTGTACTAAAGACAAGGAGGGGATATTAAGTGAGTTGAAAACCCAATTCCTTTCCCATAAATATAGTTATAAGGAGAAGTGCCGATTGAAGCTTTCTTCGTTATTCTATCTGCCCATAAAGCATTTACCAAAGTTTTGTGCCAATTCTTCTGGTTCTGGTCAACTTTCCTTTTAATAATCCTGATTAGGTTCTTATTTGTTGACTCAGCTAGTCCATTTCCTTGCGGATAGTAGTTGGCCAAATATTTCAGTTTGAATCCTCTTTTAAGTGCGAACTCAGTCATTGCATTCCCAGAAAAGTATGAAGCATTATCAAAAATCAGAGCCGTCGGCAATCCAAGCCTAGTGATTATAAATTGATCAATGAATTCAATGATGTTTTCAGAATTAGCTGTTTTGAGAGGAACTGCTTCTACCCATTTAGTAAAATAAGCAGTTGCCATGAGGATGTACCTATGCTGCTTAGAAGAGTGAGGAACGATCTCACCTATTATGTCCAAGCCCCATTGATTGAATGGTTTCTCAATGTTTACCTATTGTAGTGGCATGGACGGTTTCTTTTGTCTCCCTGCAGTGGTTTGGCAGACTTGGCATTTCCTCACGTAACTGTGTGAGTCTTTAAACAATGTGGGCCAATAATACCCCGCAAGCAAGATCTTATATGAAGTAGCATCTCCAGCATAGTGTCCGCCTGTGGGCCCATCATGGAGTTCCTGCAAAACTTTTTCGGCTTCAGTTTTCTCAAGACACCTAAGAAGTATAGAATCATAATTCCTTTTAAACAGAACATCATTCATGAGCTGATATTGTTTAGCTTTTAATATCAGGGCTCTTTTCTTGGTGTGATCCAGGTGTGCTGGAGCATACCCTTTTTTGAGATAATAAATGGTGTCAGCGTATAATGATTTTGTATCGTTTAGGCTTACCTCATACGTTTGTACTTCCTCAGATGAGCTTTCGGGAATCTGCGATGCTCCAGCCAACATTTTGCAGAAGCCTTGACCTCTCACAATGCTTGTTGGTTTGGTTTCAAGGTCATATTCTTGTAAAGCAGTGATCCAATTTGCTCTTTTTTCACCCACATCTTTCTGAATTAAAAGATTTCTTACTGCTAGAAATGTTACTATGACCTTGGTATGGGTTTTAAGTAAGAAAGGTCTGAAATATTTGATCACTTTGAAAAGAGCGTATGCCTGTTTCTCCACGTCTGAATAGTTGAGTGCAGCACCTTGTAAATTAGAGCTAAAAAATGCGATTAGAGTTTCCGATTTCTCTTGATTCACTTGAGTTAGAATCACGGCATATGATTTTTCTGAGGCGAATGTGTATAAGATAAAAGATTCTGAAAAATTTGGGGTTGCTAAAGACGGAGCATTAATGATAGCTTGTTTGATCAGATTGAATGCTTCATGCTCATCTAGACCCCATTTGAAATTTGAATTCTTTTTTATCATGGTTTGCAAAGGAGAAACAATTCTTGAAAAATATGGGACAAATCTTTTCACAAAATTGATTTGACCAAGAAAAGATTGCATGGCCTTTTTATTGTGAGGTGGGGATATTTCAGAAATTTCTTTGATTCTATCAGGTTCAATGTGAATACAAGATTTTGATACTATGAATCCCAGAAGTTTTCCTTCACTTAATGCAAAAAAAGATTTCTTTGTGTTAAGTGAAATCCCATACCTTAAACATCGTTGAAAGATTTGTTTCAAGTCTCTGAGATGGTCGCTTCGCTTCTTGGAGTACATTGTTATATCATCCAAATAAATCACTACGACTTTATTGACTAAACCCTTGAATGCGATGTCCATAGCTCTTTGAAATATAGCGTCGGCATTGATCAAACCAAATGGCATCTTTCAATATGCGTATGTGCCCCATTTGGTTCGGAACGTGGTTTTTAACTGATCGTCGGGATGTACCAGCACTTGATTGTATCCTGAAAATCCATCCAAAAAAGACATTAGTTTTGAGCCTGCTACTCCCTGTAATATTTGCTCCATCGGAGGGAGGGGAAAATTGTCTTTTTGACAGACTTTGTTGAGATTTCGAAAATCGATGCAGATTCTAATATCTCCGCTTTTCTTTCTAATGGGTACCATATTGGAAACCCACTTGGAATGTCTGACGAGAAAAATTATTCTGGCCTTTAACAACTTATTCAGCTCAGTCTTTATTTGGTTTTCTAGATTGGGGTGGATTTTTCTTAGTTTCTGTTGGACAGGTTTTTCATTGTCAATCATAGGGACAGTATGTTGAATAATGGAAGTGTCGTATGTTTTCAGATCATCGTAATTCTAGGCGAAAACATTTTTGTTTTGTCTCAAAATATGAATATATGCTAGTTTCTCTTCAGGAGCTAGGCCGTGGCCTAGATTAACGTTTTGTGGTTTATCATCGGTTCCCAGGTTTACTGATTCGTAGTTCAGAGTTGAACTGTAGAGCTTAGAATTAGTAGACCTTTTAAACTGACTTTTCAAATCATATAAGTCTTCCAACTTAACCACCGATTTAGGTATAGCATTATTAGTGCTATTTTGCTGTATTTGTCGATCGTGGTGGTCTTCGTCAATTATTTGATTGGAGTAGGATCCTTCAGAGGTGAGGAAATTTACAATATCGGGATCGTCATTGAATACTCTCCAGTTTGTAATGTTGTCTGGGATGGACGGTCTAAAGATTAATTCTATCGAGAATCTATCTGGACTAAAATCTTCGGAGGGAATGAGTCTAGATGGTACGTTGGCTAAAAGGTCTATGCTTGCGTTTTGAATTCTCAGGATTGAGAAGATATTTAATGCTATAAATGCTCGTCAGATCCTGTACTAGAGATTGATAGTGTTTCAAATGACTTGATAGGCAATGTATGGTGTTACGTACCTATTTGACGACAATCTCAGAGTCTCCAAAGACTTGAAGGTACTTGACGTTCAACCCGATCGCTTTGTATAGGCCTTGCACCAAGGCCTCATATTCTGCTGTATTGTTTGTGCAATCGAATTCAAGTCTGCACGTAAGCATTGTCTTGTTCCCTTCTGGACTAATCAGAATGCATCCTGCTCCTGCTCCTTCGTTAGATTTAGAGCCATCAAAATATCATTTCCAAAACAAAGATGTATTTATAGGTTCTTCTACCAAATTAACACACTTTGAATTATCAGTTTGGGAAAAAATTTTGACTTGGGACAAAACTGAATTTTCTAAGTAGGGTGATGTATGAGCATTAAAATTGCCGAGGAAAGAATCTACCGAGTAATTGCCTATGATGTTACTGTTGTATGCTATTGTTTCATTTTCCCCTTCTAATTCTGTCACTATGTATTTCTAGTGTAAATCTCGTTCAACCTTAATTTGATTTGGTTTACCATTGTATGGTAACCACATGTGTGACCAGTCGGTTGAAAAGTATCCATGGAGTTTTTCGGACCAATCCCTACTAAGAATTAAGCCGTAGAATTCTGGGATATCAGCTACTAGAATGTCGATAACCTAACATACCTTGGGGTTAGACGACAATCTTATGGTGACTTGATTAAGTTCACCAATCACTTCGACTTGAGATCGATCAAGTTGAACTATGCGCACTGCGAATTTTTGTGGTTGAACATTTAAATTGGCACATATTGATCTGGGTAAAATATTTGTTGAAGCTCCAAAATCTACCAAACAATTGTGCACATTTTTATTGAAGATTTCATAGGTGAGGAGGAAAGGGGGAGTGTGAGACCTTGATCTTCCTCCAATCAAGTCGATGTCATTTGGATCGATCTTATTGGTTGTGTTGATTGGGGGTCTCCCCATGTTGTGGGTAGCTACAGCTGTAGACAAAGATGTAGTAGGTACTACGTGTAATTCTTTCATCATTATCTTCTGTTGATGTTTCAATTTGCTCAATTCATAAAGAGTGATATTAGCCCTAGTCTTTTTCATGTCTTCAATAATATTGTAGTCCATTTCATCCGACACTATTAGTGTTCTTGATGGAGGTGTTTGATCTGGTTGGACTGGGCTAGATTGAGTCACCTTAGCGGTCGTTTTCTTTATTGCGACTTTTTCTTTTACTGTGGGGTTCGCGCCCTTCTGCTTAGGGGTAGTTTGGGAAGGATCAAGTTGGTTTTTGCTTCGTGTGCTCACTGGAAATGCTTCTTGATCTTATTCTTCTGGGAGGATGAAATCCCACATTCCTTTTAGTTCCACAACTTCTTCATCATTGGTCTGCCCTTCAGTGGTTCTCTCTTCTTCTTCCTCTTCTTCGGATTCGACATTTGAGATAGCGTTGGATGGTTTTGCATCCATTGAAGGGCCTCTTTTAAAAGTTCTGTAGGGCTTTTTTGAAGAAGTTTCTGCCACTTGTTTTTTTATGTCAATCATCTCATTGGACATGGTATTTAATACCTTCTGCAACCCTTCTAAATCGAAAGGATCTTTCGTTTCTTTCTTCTCGGGGTCTTCCTTGAAGGTGATATTTTTAGATTTGCGTTCTTTTATCGCAGATATTTTCTCCAAGGCTATAACGTGTTTCTCTACTGCTATCGCCTTTGTCAGGTTTTCAACTAAAGTTGTTTTGTTTTCCCTATGTACAAAGACTGCTAAGTTTGATGGTAAGGCTGTGATATACCATTCACACCGTACTTCTTCGCTAGGTTGGGAATCAACGGGCATTTTGTTGAGGATCTTATTGAATCGTAAATTGAAATCTTTGATGGGTTCTCTAGCTTCGGCTTTAAGATTGGATAAGTCACTGATTAACGTTGTCGTTGATCTGTCATCACCAAATTTGGTGAGAAATTGATTTTGAAAGATGTCCCAACTCGTTATAGACCCGGAAGGTAATGAAAAGTACCATGACCCGGCTGTCCCTTGCACTGTATAGGGAAAAATCCGGACAACAACATCTTCGTTGGTAACTCCGTTGAGATTGACAAAGAGCATGAAATTGTTAATGTGCTCTTCAGCTAGCATGCCTGCTTCTAGGTTGAATTTGGGTAGCCATTTCTCAGGATGGGCTGGTATTTGGCTTATGGGTGGAGGCATTAAAACTGCTCTAGGGTTGTTCCATGGAGATTGGGCCATTTTTTAGCTGCTAGTAATTGCAAGTGTAGGGGATGATCCTTGAGGATGTGAAGATGAAGATATTATGATCTTGGACGATTGTGGAAGAGGGGTTGTGGAAGGTGGATGAGTGGTTCGGAATGAAGATGTGGGCAGTTGACTTCACGGTGAGGGGGTTGAGATGGATGATGTAGATGAAAGAGTCTCACTGTCAGAGTGCAATGATGTTTTCCTTGCTCTTTTCCTGGTGGGAAGAGGGAATTCAGTTGGCTGGATGTCAAAGTTTTCGCTCTTTAACCTGGTTAGGGGATGAGTAGGATTGTACTGCAAAGTCACGCTGCTTTGAGATTTATCAGACCCTAGTGTAAAAATAGAAAATCCCTGGAGTTTGTGAATAAGAGCTTTAACTTCAGGGGATTCAATGGTAGATTGGTCTGAAATATTAGGGTATGTAGCAGTGGTTAATATTCGACCGACTTCTGATTCTAAATTTAAACGTACTGAGGAAGTCGGGGGAGTTGATGAGGGTGATTTACTCTCAGAATGGTATTTAGATTTCGATTTAGGTTCCATTCATAGTTCAGGCCCTCCTTCTAGCACCAAATATGTTGAAGCCCCTAAACTCGGGTCGACAACAAGGGGGATACCCACCCGGTTCGGACCTTAGTTGGCAGCTCCTTATCCGTTTGGTATAGCGGGTCCGACTGGGGATGACGGGACCAGTTTCCCGATTTTGGGTGTGTGTGTGTATGTAGAATTGAATAATGTTGATATAAGAGTACTTTAGAGCTAATCTAATTCAGATTCTTTAAACTAACTCTATGCTATTGTAATTTAGTGAGAAACAACACATCTAATCTATGCTAATCCGGGGTGTATATCTTCTATTATGCGATCTAAAGAGATTTCGAACAATAACTGGTAATAAAGATCATTCAGCTATTATAAGAATAGAAACCATTTAAGATAAACCACTTTTCATAAGAAGTTAGGCAAAACAGTTGTGAACAATATATCGCATAATAAGCTATTCATATGTCAGACATAAACAATATGACTCCACTGTACAGAAGTGCCAAATGGTAACCCACACATTCATATAATGACATATAAATAACTGAAAACTATAAAGCACTTCAAGAATATAAGCAAAAATAGTCAAGAGATAAAAGTACCATTTATGACTGGTTCCACTCATAAGCTTCAAGCAATAATGATTTATCTCTCCTTGCTCTAACATCTACTAAGAGTACAGAAATGCAACATCAGTAATAGATATCAAATGAAAACATTAATAAACCTTGATCCATCCATTCATCAAAACCACCTCCGAGGGTGCAAAAGTGCATGTTCTGAGGACGAGTTTTTGACAAATCTCCGGACCCTTCTCTAAATGC
>APFE030629160.1:0-10441 GCA_000404065.3 Pinus taeda
ACATAGACGGCCAGAAATAGCCAGCGCGCAATATATTTTGGGCAGTGGCATACCCAGACATATGACCACCACACGCTCTAGAGTGACAATCATTTAAGACCCTTTCAGCTTCCTCATGAGTCAAACAACGTCGAAAAATAGAGTCCGCCCCACGACGATAAAGAGTATCTCCAATAATTTTGAATTGTTGGGACTGGAATCGGATTTTTCGACAGTCGGATCGTGAAAGTTCAGGCCGAAAGGAGTGGGTTTGGAGATAAAAAATGATATCTCCATACCACGGATCTAAAGTGCTGATTAGAAACAAGCATTCGTCCGCAATGGGCTCCTCCGCCACAGTTTCCGTGTCAATACGCGGGAAGTCACACATTAATTCCGCAAAAACTAAAGATTTCTTTGACTTAGATTTTTCAAATTCCAAGTCGAACTCCTACAAGATGACAATCCATTTGGAGTACTTGCCCCCCAGTAATTTCTTGGTCAAAATATAGATCATAGGGTTGCAATCAGAAATAACTGTAGTTTTGCGTAGTAAAATGTAATGACGAAAAGGTTGGATAGCTTGAACAGCTGCCAATGCCAATTTCTCCACATGTGAATATTTTTGCTCAGTTGGATTTAACGTGCGACTAAGGTAATATATTACATGTTCTGTACTGAATTCATCTTCCTGAACTGACACCATTCCGATGGTGGAATAGGAGGCGGGGAGATACAAGAAGTAGTCCTGGTTGTAGTTGGGAGGATGTAACAGCGGTGCATGGGTCAACGCGTGTTTTAGCGCATCAAAATATTTCTCAGCTATCTCATCCCAAAAGAATGAAGTATTCTATTTCAACAACCAGGTAAAACCCTTTGTGATCTCGGCGTAGTTAGGGATAAATTGATGTAAAAAGTTTGCTTTCCCTTGCAAACTTTGGAGTTGGCGAAGACTCGAAGGAGGAGGAAATTTGATGATAGCTTCGATCTTCGAAGGATCAACGTGAATGCCGGCTTTCGAAACTAAAAATCCCAGTAATCGACCCGTTTCAATACAGAACACACACTTTTGGGGATTCAACTGAATTCGATAATGCCTACACCTCATAAAGATTGCTCGTAAATGGATGAGGTGATCAGCTCGATGTAATGAATGAGCAGGCAAGTCATTGAGATAGGGTTGCACAATGTGTTTTATATCATGAAAAGCATAAGACATGGCACGTTGAAAATTTGCGCTAGCGTTCTTAAGGCCAAAAGGTAATTTGAAATAAGCAAATGTCCCCCACGGACAAATGAATGCCGTTTTTGGTTGATCAGCAGGCAGAATATTTTTGATTGTATCTGGAAAAGCCATCCATAAAGGAGAAAATTTCACTACCGGCACAATCATCAATAATTTGATCGATATAGGGAGTAGGGTAATTTTCCTTTGGACATGCTCGATTAATGTCCCTATAGTCGACACATATTCTTATTGTCCCTTGCTTTTTGTTCACGGGAACAATATTCGATACCCAATCAGTTAACGGGATCGGATAAATGAAACCTGCTTTCAATAATTTTTCAACTTCTGCTTTAATTGTAGCAGCTTTTCTTGGGTGAATCTGACGCAGACGTTTCCGAACGAGTTTAGCATCCGGGTAGGTTTTAATTTCATGAACTATGATTGTTGGATCAATTCCTGGAATTTCCTCATATGACCAAGCAAACACATCACGAAATTCTTGAAATAGGGCCTTATATGTTTGAATTTCATCTTCCGTACAAGAGGCACCTATATGAACGTTTTCAACAATTCCAGGCTTAACTGAAATGTCAAGGGGAATAGTTCGAGAAATATTTCCCAAATTTAACTCGGAATCAGGATGTTTCATTGGATTCTGAGTGTCCTTAACATATTCAATTGTAAAGATTGATGAAAAATCATTTTCGAAACGATCGCTCTTGAGTAAAAACGAAGATTTGTGATGAAGATCTTCCCATGGTAACTCATCGACGCATAGGATTTCACGAATTTGCTCATCTGATTGAACAAGTTCGGAAAACGTTATTAATTCCAAGTTTGATGTCAAAAGTGACTCCTCATGGACCACGTTCATTAAGTCGAGTTGGGTTGATGTTGGGTCGGAAAACGACTGCACGGTCTGATATGCAAGTTCATATGGACTCAAAGGCATAAGAGTACCAAATGAGTCTATCTCAGATTCAGAAGGTATGATCCAAGGATCATCATTGACAATGGTTCCTGATGAAATCATATGAATGGTTGCAGTAGAAGACGATGCGTTGGTAGGAGGGAAAGGAAAAGTGCCCTATAAACCAGAATCTTTAACTAACCCTACACCAACGTCCTTATAAGGGATTGTCGCTTTACCAACATGCTGAAAGCTCTCAGCAGAGGCTAGGTCGGATGAAAAGTATGACAACTGGTCTATAGTTACGATCTTTCCATTATGAGGAAACTTTATAACCTGAAAGACCGATGAGACAACTGCTGTCATAGCGTAAGACCAACTACAACCCAAGAGAAGGTTGTAATCTAGAGGGGCATCAACCACCTCCACATCTAGATTAACGGTTTTACCGTCAACCCCTATAGGTAGATCCTGTAAAATGTCAAAAGGATGAAACCCATGGCCATCAAAGGCCTTAAGAATCATCGCGGATTGATTTATTGAAGGAGAACCAAGCGATCTCCAACACTGTATCGACATAATGCACATGGAAGCTCCCTCGTCAATCACAGTCCTATGAACAGGTCTGTTTTTGACTATCACTGGAATCTGGACAACCATTTGATGAGGTAAACGCGGTGCACTATTTTCTAGATCGAAGATTATAAGGTTCGGGTCCTGAGCGTCAATAGCTCCTATAGCCGACAAAAGTAATTTGCGCTGTGCTAGACATGATTGCAGCACTTCCAAAGCCGACATTTCCAAGGGTGAAACAGCTAAATCCTCAACAATGTTATAGTTCTGAGCCACTCTCGCATGTGGATTGAAAGCAGACTTTCGAAGTACACCCTTTGTGGGCGATTTGATTACTAAGTCTGGGTTAGGTTTCTCGATATGTAGTGTGTTAGACTCCGTCTCATGTCAGAGATTGATTCTTCTTCAAAACCCTGTTTTGAAGAAGAAATCATAATGTATTGTTTTAAATTATGTAATTTATCTTCAGCTCTTCAAAAGGCGGCAACAACTTCAACCTCCTATCTCTGCAAAAGCACAAAACAAAACATCATCAGCAATCCCTGCATTTGATCATTTCTGGTAAACAGAGTTGTTGCTAATGCGACCTTGGCAAAGGTGGCTACTGTTCCCAAAACCTAGCTGCTTGCCTCTACACCAAGTAGAGGAAGGACAACGCATAAACCAAATAAATGAGGCATTTCTCCAGTTGTGTACTATCTCAAGGGATATGAATATGAAAGTAAGAAGTGAAGCTCTTTATGCTCTTGGAAGAATGTGTCCCTTATCTGAAAGTGTGTTGTTTCAAGCTTTGAATAAGAAGATTTTGGGGCAAGCAGCGAAGAGGGTATCAAATAACTTCTCTAGTGGAACTCCTGAGGGTGATAGAGACCTAGCATGCCATGGTAGAGGATTAGAGCTTCTCACTTTTAGCGCTGTTGAAGATGAATTCTCAGAGGTTCGTATAGCTACCATTGACAATTTGATAAGGCTCAGTGGATTCTCTAAGAAATTTGCTGATAATGCACTGGACTAATTTGATGGATGTGTTGAATGATGATTCTATGAAGGTTCGCATGCATACCTTGCATGGTTTGCTACACATGGCTCATGTTAACAGTTCGACAGTGCAGGAAAAACACATGCATGTGTTTCTTGGTATGTTCGATGACATCAACTCTGATATACGTTCTGCAGCAAGGAAACTTCTTGGTCGAATAAAGCTACCCAGCATATCTATGTTTACATGACAATTGAAGCTCTTATGACTAATCTGGACAAGCATCCTCAGGATGAGCAAGATATTATCTCTGTTATGTATTGCATGGGCAAAAGCCGTGGCACATATATCTTGTGCTCTGCGAATGAATTTGTACAACAGATAACAACATATTCAAATGAAGATTTAGGTTTGGATCAACCTCAAGTAGCAGCGTTATTGATCATGATGTTGGCAGCAGAAGTCTCAAATGTAGGAATCCATTTTCAAATCCCAAAAGAGGTGGTTTCATAGGCGAAATATTTCCATGGAAAGTTCA
This sequence comes from Pinus taeda, assembly GCA_000404065.3. Lineage (NCBI taxonomy): Eukaryota > Viridiplantae > Streptophyta > Pinopsida > Pinales > Pinaceae > Pinus > Pinus taeda. The sequence continues at coordinate 4,208 of APFE030629160.1, forward strand.
TTAGTGCTCTGGGATCAACTGTAACTGTAAAAATGCAGAGTCTTACCTTTGGGTTCCTCCCTCTATCATATAGATATTTTGATATACCAAGATTCTTCTTTTGAGGAGGTTAAGAATAGGAATGCAACCCAAAAAGGAATGGAGGTCAAGTACTCTAATGTATTGGAAGTGGAGTTCGATGAAACAGAGAATCTGAAGAAGGTATAAATAAAATCCGTCCCTGAATGAAAGTGCATTAGTGAAATCTGTAGCCATCCGACTCTGTTAGCAAGTGAAGTAATGGTGAGTTTCTGAGAGATGGGATTGACAAATCACTCACAAGTTTTCAGTGTAGGGTGTTCATCAAAATCACCACTATTCTATCTTATTGGTTTGCTATCTTATTCTTTTGGTTAATCACCCTCTGAATCAGGCTTTTAGGTGAATTTTCTGCTGTTCAGTTTAGGGGTGCTTGCTAAGTTTTTGGTGAAAGCATCTGAAATCTATTCAATCTAGAGCTGGGCAAGCTATCATTGAGCAGAACGATCAACCTGTTTTACTCCCGAAATCTTGATTGGAGAGCGATTTTTCGGGATCCATGTCAGCCTTTGTTTGTGGATGTTGGAAGCGATTCTGGTGTAGACCCAGCTGCTGCTGGGTTACAGGTGACATCAGATGGCAAACCTAAAATCTTAGATATTATTGACTTTACTGGCAGTGGTGATATTGACACTTCAAAAGTGGTTAAAGCTGACAGTAATGGTTTCATTGCTGGGGCATCGGGGGCACAATTGATGGTAAATAAGTCATGGAAGAATCCCTCTGGAGAGTAGCGAGTAGGCTATAAGTTGCTATATGATCTTTTTACAGGGACATTGACTGCTCGCTTAAAGAAAGAACGAAAGAAAAAATGGGAAGAGAAACATGCTGAAGCCACACTGGAGGCTTTAAGTAAGCTCACGGCATTTGATCAGAAACACCCTAAACCTGGCAGTAGCACATTAAAAAAGGAGCGTGAAGATCTTCAAAACAGAGTTGATTATCTTCAGAAACAAGTGGATTGCTATGAAGACAAGGGCCCAGTAATAGATGCTGTTGTATGGTATGACGGCAGTGTATGAAGAACAGCACTTGATACACAAGACCTTGAGGAAGATCCGGAACATGGAAAACTTGCAAATTTCACTCCTTTAACAAATTACAGGATCGAGCGGAAGTATGGTGTGTTTAGCAAATTGGATGCTTGTACTGTTTCAGTAAATATCTATAATGATGGTAGCATCCTTAGTATTGTCACAGATTGTTCTCCTCATGGTACACATGTAGCTGGCATTACTGCTGTTTACCATCCAGAGGAGCATTTGCTTAATGGAATTGCACTAGGAGCAAAAATTATCTCATGTAAAATTGGAGATTCTCGATTGGGGTCAATGGAAACAGGAACGTTATGGAATAAGAGCAGTCTTTTCCCATTTAGATTATATTTTTAATGAAAACATGAATTTTTTGCCCCTGAGTTCAACTGTATCATAGCGTTTTGGTGATAAAAGGACCAAACACCCACCAGATGACATCAATGCAGCTCTAAAGAATGACTTGCAGCTTCATCCTTATTCGAAGTCCCCTGTCAAATGTTACGGTGGAGGTATCAGTATGGGATTTGGAAGGGACCTGTCTATACCACAAAATCAATAAAAATATATCAGTGCCATCAAAAATAACACTTCCAGTTTTTAAAACGCAATATCAAAAATTACATAATGCAAAGCCGGCAACTGAGACGACAGAGGGATTGCGTTCAAGGGTGTCAAGCCCTTTTTCCAGGAAGAACAAAAACATTCAAATGACAGAGATGAAAGAGGCTGGGGACATCTGGAAAGAGAAGTCTTTGCCGTTCAACAAAAGCCACAAATGCCTGGATGCATGGATTCATGTGCTCGACAGATACGTCCATTATTATCTGATAAGAAAGATTGTAGGGGGGTCGATTTCCATCCGATATATGCGGTGATTCATTCCAGATTATCAAAATCTTATCCTAATTTCGGTAAATGGCCAAAGCATTTCCAGATTTGGGGCGCAGTTTGCAAAGTGGCGTTCATAGGGTCGGTTGCGTGTCAAAAACTTGGATTCGAATCAGGGTTTTGTCGAAATCTCCAGTGGCTCGTTGATTGACTGTGGCTTTCCCAAATTTTAGTCGACTCTGTGCCAACAGCAAAGCTATCTTTAGGGTCGGTTGCAACTGTCAATAGCCTCCTATCCTGTACAGTGAAAACGCTTGATCGAACAAAGTGCCTCTTGGAGCAGATGGAGGATTATGTTCTATTTTCATGGATTTAGTTGAAACAGCGCCCCTGTTTTGGGCAGCATTTTATTAATTTTTATTGTATTAAAATTTCATTTTGTAAAGAGAGTTAGTAGAGTGAGAGGAGATTTTTTCTGAGTGCTGAGTGCTGGGAGCTACTGGGAGCGTAGCAGAGCTTTCTTGTACAGTCTTTGACAGAGAATTTAATGGAATTTCACAGCTCTGTTTGCTGAGATTCATGTGGTATGTTGATTTAGCATAGGTTTTTCCTTTGTCTCATATGTAAACTATTAAACTGTCATGTTTCATTCACCTCATGATCATATCTAATGGAGAAAATGAAGTGTTTAGGTAGGAATTCATAGTATTATATGCTCCTCCTATAAATTTGCTCACATTCAATATTTTCTTCTGTTTAAGGAGGATTCAGAGTTATTGTCTGCCCTCCTTAGCTCCTCACCAGTGTTTCCATCCCATTGAAATCCAGATTTGATGCTAAGTTTCATGCCTACCTTGCCTCAGTTAATATTCTGTGTTGTTCATTATACTTTTCTGTTTCAAACTGTGATCTCGCCCATTCAGCCCAGAAAAACCCCATTGTTTAATTAAAAACCCCAAATCAACCTTCAAATCAATTTACTAGCCTAATATCTTTGATCCTAATTGGTCAGCTTATCATATTGAAAGATCTACCGAAATTTGACCCGAGAGAGCCTTCTCATACCTCGTAGGGCTAGCTACGAGGTGAAATGGTTTGATGTAGCCTTGAGAGTTTGTCTATTTCAGCCTAGGTGAATTCCAAGCACTAACATAGTGGATCGGAATCAGGAGCTGAGGTTGATGGATTTGAATGAGAAGATTCTACTTCTTTACCTTCAACAGGACTTTTACTACCATAATCTTGCGATCGAGTCGCAATCCTAACATGGGACATCATCAATATGGGTTCTTCATTGGCACTGGAGGATGAACCTATCATCTTATTGTCTTGAGCTAGAAAAGGATCCTTCAAGACAGCAGGAGTTTGGGAACCTTTGACAATTTTTACAACTTCTGCCCGATGAGGGCAGTCTCTTGTATAATGGTCTTCATCGCAAATGAGACACGAATAATGAGGTTTGCATTTTTCATCAGTGGGTTCTGCTTTTTCAGGGTTCTCTTTTGAATTTTTATCTGCTTTATTCTTTTTCTTCCCTTTCTTCTTACCACTAGTTTTTTATTTAGTTGTAGATGACTCTACAACGTGAATATCGGCGGAAAGTTCCGCGGAAGACTCTCCTGTCGAGGAATCTGGCAAGGTTATTACAGGAGAAGAATTCTTGGAAGACTTCTTCTTACTTTTGGTATTTACCGTACAAATCATACCATCAGCGGCATGAGACCCTGAAGGAGCAGCAACGATTTGATTTTGTTTGGGTAGGTTGGGGATCTTCTCGTGTAATGTACCTGACTGAGTATAAACTAAGTCAAGATATTGTGCTTGAGAAATGACTTGCTCTTCAGTAACTACTCCAGATTTAGCTACATCTTCAGTGATCTTAGGCAGTAAAGATTTTACAAACCATTCAGCTAAGATCTGATCCGGGATATAAACTTTCACTAAATGCCATCGATGTCTCCATTCATGGATATGATCTGAAATGTAAGTGGACGTTGACTGCTTTAACGAAGTTAATAGTTTCGTGCCATTGTCATATCTGACTAGCAACTTAAAATGAGTTAAAAACGAGGTAGCTAACTGACTAAAGTTATAAAAAGTGGCTCGCGGTAACTCGATGTACCATTTGGCTGCAAGACCAATTAGAGTGCACTGGAAAAGACGTAAACGAATAGAATCATCTAAAATGGAGTTAGACGCACACTAGAGGTGATAAGTCATCACATGGTTCGATGGGTCCTCTCCTGGCTTACCTTCGAATTTAGGAATATCACTGGGCAACTTATGCGGAATTGGCGACCAATACGGAAGATAGTTAATTGGATCGTTTGTAAGGCGTGTCAGGTCAGGAAAATCTAAAGTTGCGATAAATGGTAACTGACGATTAGGGCCCCTAAAATTCAAGGTCTGCAGATCAGCCCCAGGAGGAGGATATCCATGATAACTAGGAATGGGAATCGCATTTGGGATATTTTGACCTCCTGGAAAAGCAGGATTAACCGGACCATACTGGGGTTGCTGAGGTTGTTGATATGTATACCCAGGGTATGGTTGATACTGATAGGTTGGTTGTTGCGCAGCGGGACCATATTGGTACTGTCCTTGGTACGGAGGTTGATTAAATTGAGGTTGAGAAGTAACAACCGTACTTCCTACCGGCATCTGAGCCAAAGTCTGGACCGTAGGTCCAGACTGAGGTAAAGATGTCTGAGGGGTAGATACAGGGACAGTAGAAACCGGAGCTGTCGATACTCCAGAAGAAGGTGGGGTGGATGCAGTAGATGTTGCAGTAGTTGCAGCAGACGTTTGAGGCGGAGTACGAGGTGTACTAGGCCCAGACTGAGTAACTATAGAAGGTGCAGAAGTTTGAACAGTAGACATGACGGGTTGCTGAGATGGACCAGAAACCAAGGGTTGTCCAGGTTGAGATGACGACTACACATTTGGTTGCAAGACCTGCTGGGATTGAGATGGATCCCACACTAAATTCGTTTCGGGGTATGGATCGATAACAGGTTGAGGATATTGAGGACCATAACCGGGTTGAGGGTAGGGTTGATAATATGGTTGACCAGAAGGCAGTTGGTAACTTTGAGATGGGTACTAACCTTGGGGTTGATAACCCTGAGGCACGTACTGATACTGGGGTTGACCTTGAGGTACATATTGATATTGAGGTTGATTTTGGGGTGCATATTGGTACTGAGGTTGACCTTGGGGTACATACTGATACTGAGGTTGACCTTGGGGTACATATTGAGTCTGGGGTTGACCTTGAGGAACGTACTGTCCCGAAGGTTTTTACTGTCCTTGAGGTTGTCCCCCAGGCGCAAACTAAGTACCTTGAGGTTTCCCCCCAGGCATATACTGGATACCTTGAGGCTACCCCCTAGGCACATACTGGTTACCTTGAGGTTGCCCCCCATGCGGTAACTAACCACATTGAGGTTGAGAACCTGACATCATTAGAATATCTTCCACACTCAACGGTTTAGTACCACTACTTCCAATTAACAACTTCTGTTCGATAGGTTGAGGAGATGCCCCCGAAAAAGTACAAGAGGTGGACTGATACCCAGCAGGAACAGAAGGACCGCCGTACAAATAGGCTTCCGAAGATTGAGAAAACATGGATGACGGACTAGACATATTCAATACAGGATAGTAATCTCTAGGTGCTGGGTGATAAAAAATACGAGGTGGCGAAAAACTTAGTCTCGGATTTTCCAAAAGATTAGTCAGCGAACAGTACTAAGCACTACTCCTAGGTGGATTGTAAAAGATCGATTCACGCTCCCTAAGGCCTAAGATAGGTCAATCTTCTCGAAAAAGAAAGGCTTTCTTCGATGTTCGAAATAGCAAGTTCTTCAATAGCTATGAGTCCAGAAGGAAGATCTTGGGTAATTACGGTTTCTACCCTAGGAGAACTAGGACCACTAGAAGTTGGAGAAACAAACTCTGATACGAGAGTAGCAGCAACTTCAGATTCGAGTTCAGATACTTCAGGTTCATCACCTATATTAGTAGTAGATGCAATACTACCAGTAACTTCTAAAATTACTAACGGTTGAGAATCAGAATGTACTATCAAAGAAGGTTCTCCTTCTTTAGGTGACCCACTTCTACCGTCACTAGGAGATACGAGGACTTTCAAGCCTTCAAGCTGGCTCGGTACGTCCTCGGGAGTTTGACCCCGAAGTCTACGGGATGTCCTCAGTAACTCAGCCACGTTAACAAACTCAGGGGATTGGCCCCGAAGTCTATGGGAATGCCTCGGTAATTCAGCCACAGT
>APFE030629162.1:0-45672 GCA_000404065.3 Pinus taeda
GAGGCGAAGTTCACTAAACTTCGATATATGCTTGGAGTTCAGGAAGTTGTCACTAAGGGGGGATAGGCTCTAGTGCCTCCTTCCTTCTCCTATTGTGTCTATTTGTAAATCCTTCAATCCTATCCCAAGTTGTTCTTAAGGGGGGATGTTAGGATATTCCGACACATAGGAAATAGTTAAGTTCAACTTGGTCTATTATAGAGTTAGGTATAGAGTTAGGTAAAGTGTGTTTCTTTACCGTTGTACATTTTGTAACTTACAATCCGACGGTCACGATATGTAGTGATCCAACAGTTCATTCTCTCCTCGGTATTACCGACACTTGATCCATGGCTTGACACCCGATTGGTCCATGAATTCTATTTAAAGCGCATGGAGGGTCATTTGGAAGTTCACCGTGCATGAGAGAAACTTATGTAAATTTTCATTCTTTTATTAATAAATTGCCTGTAGTAGCCACGTTGGCGCAGGCCGTGGACTGTTTTCCTCTCTAAGGGTTTTAACCACGTCAAAATACTGGTGTATTGATCTGTGATCTGTTTCTGAGCGGTGTCCTTTTGGTGTTCTGTCTAAGGAACTTACCCTGTAAATTCCTACACATGGAAGGTGGACTAGGTCCACTATTCTTCTTATTATTAAATAAGAACCACTATGATAGTTAATATTGATAAATATAATGTCTTATTGAAAAATGTCTAATAGGTAGTTAGAAAGTTGATATGATTAAGATTCTCTTGTTAGTTATAAATAAGGATAAGCCCTACTTATGAAAGATGTTGAGTTATTATATTTGGAGCTTAGCTCATTAAAAGGTTGTCCAACTTTAAAAGGCAAGTAAATAAAAGTAGATCATTTCCATAAAATGTTCAATTGTAAAGTATTGCCTTGCCTTAAGGATTTTGATATAGGGAATTTTCAAATATCATTGTTTAAAAATCATTATAGTTCAAAGAGATGTCAACTAATACCTAATAGGGTGGAGAAATCTACATGAAGATGAAGGAGAAGTGAAGAATTCATATCAAGATATTCATATTTTTCAATGCTTCAAGAACAAAGCATTTTTGAATAGGACGACTTATAATACACCCAAATTTAAACAAAGCAAATTAATGCAATTTAATATTTTAATCTTTTATTATTAAAGGTCTACTTATCAAGTATCATGACTCTAAATGCTACATATATAAAATAATCATGCCATCCATTGATGTAAGTATCACTCAAGAATTAACAAATAAAATATATTTTATAGTATATTTTAGTTCCCTCTAATATATAAAAATATCATTTAAATTTCAGAAAGTCCCTCCACAAAATATCAATATCAACTATATGAGTACAAAGTTTTAAGCTAAAATACCTTTTACATGCTAAAGCCATTTATGTCCACAAATATAACACAATTTGCAAAAACAAATGCAATAATTAAAAAAAGTCAATTAACATTGTTATACAATTTTTCCATAGTAAAAATATATATTAAGAAAGTTAATTTAATGTCCTATATTTTTTTTTCCTCACATCATCCACAAATCAAATCAAAGGGTCCTTTTTAGTTTTTCATTATAGCATGCCCTAAGAGAACACCATTACTTGAATGTTAAAAATTGGACTTCCCAAAATTCACCAAACATATCGATAACGTAAGTAGTGTCTTCATTACTGTAGTAGAACAAAAAATTATGGTGGAATGAAATATTAATATCTTTGTGAACCCATCCATATATAGTCATTTGGGAGGTCATTTTTACCAACCCTAGTCTTTGAGATAATTAAGACAAGGCAGCTAAACTGAGCCATGACCCGACCCCAATAGTACATGTGATTTTGTCTCAAACTTGCAAATCAAACATAAACCACACTGACTCTCATGTACAATCATGTCATAATTAGAGGGATTTCTAACTTCAATAATTTTAACAATATATAAAAATATTATTTAAAAATTTGCAAAATTAATGTTGCACTGCAATAGTGTCACGTAGATTAATACAATTTTTATGCAAAAATAACATATACACATAAGTTGTGTATGACTACATTATATTTTATGAAAAAAAGTGATTAAAAAACTTTGAATTATTACATTGTTGTACAACTTGACATATAAATAAAATATATATATATATATATTAAAGTAATTTGATTTGCCGCATTTCTTTTTCATACGCTATCTTCAAATTCATTGTAAAATTACATCAATTCATCCCTCCATATGAAGGGATCTTTGTCTTTTTGTTTTTCATTGCCACTAACATGTCCTAAGAGACATCATTAGTTTATCCTAGCCTAGATTTTAAAAATTGGACTTCCCCACAAAGCACAAAATTTTTAAGTGTGTCTTTGTAAGTGGAGTGGACTAGAACTTTATATAGGGCAGGAAACAATCTTAATGCTTCTTGTTGAATCTATCGATATATAGTCCTTCAGAAGATCGTTTTCACTAATGCTATTGGACTCTTCCAAGTTTGACTCTGCTCTTTGAGAAAATTTAGTCAAGAGAACTGCTTTGAGAACTCAACCCAAATCATACATGCATGCGATTTGGTCTCAACCTTGCAAGTAATATGTGAGTAGCAATGTCTTCACATGTTTGACCCATGAATCGCATTGTCTTTACATGTTTCACACGAGTCTTCCAATTTAGACTCAACCATATGTATATAAAAAGATAAAAGAAACCATAAACACTCATTTTTTTCTTATTTTTCTTACCTTTCACAACAGACAAGCAGCAGACCTGTTCACAGCCCAAAATCCGTAGTGTTTTGCAACTCTTACTCTTTGCCTTTGCGAAGACATTATTTGAGTACAATATAGTAAATTTGATTTTTACATGTAAGCCAACTTTTAGGGGAGCCTAATTTAGACCCCTAGTGACCAAACTTTCGCTAGGGTTGAATACTATCTAAATCTAAGTCATAAGCATTGGAACATTGTCAACTGTACATTTTGTCGTATCTCCAACAACTCAAGGTCATTTCTTCAGTGTTTCCAACAATTAAATGTAGTCTTAGATTCCTGTTTGCCTCTACAAGGGTTTCAAGCCTTGTCTTGGCTGAGAAATCCCTTTGGAACAGATCTGCAACAGGAAACATCTCAAGGAATAATCAACTGGAATTGACATTCGATGCTGGAAAGAAGACAGTATTGAACACTCCTGCTTAATATACTTGTCTCAGTCATATAGTTCTTTAACATGATCAATATTGCAGGAAAGATTCAAGCTTTTATTCAATTTTGACTTAGACAACTTTAATCTCTTCAGAATCATTTACTAAAAAGAGAGAAATATCTTCAAATTTTAAGAGCTTAAACAACAGACTGATCATATAATGTAAAAAAAACCAGTGGGTATATATACTAAAGTATCTTTCCTCAATACACATTCATCAAATAAATATAATGGACACGATAACAAGGGAGGAACAAATTCCAAGTCGTGTAGGGGACTGTATCATGTTCACACGTCCTCCAGAAAATGTGCCCATATTACCCGTATCAATAAATTGCGATTTCCGAATTGTCGCCCGGTAAGTAGATTCAAACCTAGGTCAGCTGGCAAGGAATTTTAACTTGTGAGGTTAGCAATTGCAATATCTATCAGGTATGATGAAAGCATGGGTTAACTGCAAAATAGATTGTAGCTCTATATTGATCACACAAATTGGTGACTCCTAATCATGGAATGATAGGAAATTTTAGGTCACGGCAGAGCTCATAAAAACTGATTCATAAAGGATAAGCGAATTGAAAATGCATGACATAACTCTTGCATAGATTGGCATTGCATAGCAGATCTTAAATTGCAGTGCAAATACAGCACATTGCAAAAAAAAACACTCAAATACAAGAAACAGGAAATGTGAGATCTAACCCAGCAAGTTCAAAATTTCTGGATGAAATCATAACAATAGCACATTGCATGCTTCACCAATGATAATGATCGTCTTGTCTTGTTGCAGGAGGTACTGGTTTCCAGCCAGGTTTCTCATCCCAATACATGTCATACCATATGTGACCAATTTCTAGCCCTTCAAGACAGCACCAGATTCCCACATATCTTTTGACCCTCTTCCTAAATTTACTTTCTTTAACCTGCAAACTCAAAAATTCACAGATAAGGCAGTTTCAGGGCAAGTTAAGGAAATCACGCTATAGAATAATACACCAACATTGGAGGTGGTAATTCAGGCGTTCATCATACCTTGTCTGAGAAACCACCAAACGCATGCTCCATAGAAGTAAATTTCAAAACTTTTAAGTCTTTATATGCTGAGAGTGCTGCTTTAATCTGCAATGACAATAAAATGTCCCATCAGAACTAAAAATCTTGAATGTTATCGATTGTGCTCGACATTCAAAAAATAAAGCTGGCCTCTTTGCCAGCTATAAAAAATATTAATTAAAGTTGGTTATATGTACAAAATATGAACTTTGCTGGGCTGATCAACTAGCCAGACCCTTGTTGCGACAACCGTATAATTTGGTTACTTCTAGACAAATGAAGAATTAACTCTTGTAAAATTCCAAAAGGTTGTTAATTTGGTTACTTCTAGACAAATGAAGAATTAACTCTTGTAAAATTCCAAAAGGTAAAACAACGGTACCTGCTTTTCCGACCTATTTCTGGGCAATCTGACAATTTCAGGTTGTTCTCTATCAGTGTTCATAACACAGCCATCGGTACTCTCATCACATATTTCAACATTCAGCTTTGATTCCTTAACCTGGCAGATTGAAAAATTAGCAACTTCGGTGAATGGTATAAAAATAGTATTTTTCAAATAACATAAATGAAACCTAACACGGTGTCAGTAAGAGGAAAATCGGTATTTACAGTATATGATCATAAGCTAAGGAAAAGCAAATAGGTATTATGCATCCTTTGCGATTTAGTTGGTGATTTTACATTAAACCCATTTGCCCAATTTGAAAGGAAAAATAAAATACTGATCAGTTCAATACCTCCTTGGGTAATCGTGGATTCTCAAGAAATGAATACTCCCGAATATCTATAGTTGGACCAAATTCTTCTTCAGATTGTCTTTCCAGCATTATATTTACCTGCATATCAATGCAGAATGTCGTGGAGTGCTTTGAGAAACGATGTTTTTCTTTGTCCAAAAAAAGAATTGCATGTTATATAAATACAGTTAGAAGCCATGCTTTAGAAGATAACACATTTTTTCCAACAATGCCTAAACGCATCTTAAGTTGAAATTGTGCTAAATATAAGAATGCACTGTAGCTTTTCCATCCCTCCAATGTTAACAACCATACCTTCGTTCAAGTAAGAAATATTTCAAGCAAGATATTTACAGATGAACTCTAAGATGAACTTAAAGATTATACTCTGAAGAGCTATTCAACCCAAGCAATCTCAAGTTTGCAAAGATCATAGTAGAATGGCTAAGAAAATGCTGAAATACAAATACTCCATATGTAAAGTGTGAAAAATCAGAAAGGCTTCATGCACTTTCGGTGGATCAAATTATAGTTTGTTCAGTTTATGCAAGAACCCTAATAGTTTATGCTCTCTCTGGCAACGAGATCAATTCTCAGATACACAGCATGCTAGATCATTTCAAAACCTAGTTGAACTCGACAAAGCCCAACAAAATTCTAGTCACTGAAGCTCACATGGAGGACCAGGCCCTTAAATGGTGACAGTCTAGCAGAGCCACATACATTGCTTGGCTGTCAACACCAAGAACCAATCAGAACTTGGGCAGACATCAAGGATGTTCTCAGGTTCAATCCATTAGGGTACAAGGCTGCTTAGCTGCCAAAGTGTCTACCGCTTCAAGAAATCTCTAGACAGTCCTTCCAACAGTTTATTGAAGTCTTCAACAAAATGTACAAGTTCAAGGTAAGAAATTCCAAAGACACTCTTTATGTTTAGTTCATTTCTGGGTTATTGCCACATTTAAGGAAAGAACTGGAACTATTCAATGTTACTTCCCTAGAGCAGGCCTTCCAACTTGCTTCCAAAATAGTGGCTAAGCTACTTAAAACAAATCATGTTATTCAAAAGAAGTTGGTTTCCTCTTCTTAGTGATATGATGCCAAGTGGGGCATATATGGGTTAACCGTATATGATATGACCCCAACCAGGGGCATATATGGGGTTAAATGTATATGATATGACCCCAACAGGGAGCATATATGGAGTTAAATGCACGTGTAATGTGCAAATATATATGTAATATGGTCGGACTGATAAGGGGCCACATGTGCAATGTGTGAATAGGTATATATAGAAATCATACAGCTATAATGAAGAGCTTTGTAATGATTTCTATATATACCTATTCAAACATTGCACATGTGGCCCCTTATTAGGCCAACCATATTACATATATATTTGCAAATTACACGTGCATTTAATCCAATATATACCCACCCTTGGAGTCATATCATATACATTTAACCCCATATCATAATGGTTGTATGATTTCCATATATCCTATTCACACATTGCAGATGTGACTCTTTACTTGTTAGGCCGACCATATTACATATATATTTACATGTTACATGTACATTTAACCCCATATATGCCAGCCATCCCTTGGGGTCATATCATATACATTTAACCCCATATATTCCCCCCTTGGGGTCACATCACTCAAACTCCCACCACCTCCAAGGGCCAACCCAACAGTAATTGACAAGACTTGGTGTCTCTCAACACAACACCTACTACTGGGACACAAAAGAAGAGAAACTGGTGGTCCTACCACAAAAGGTACATGCACACTGATGAGGAGTGCAATGACTTCTAGGGCAAGGTCATTAAGATGGCTCAAGCCCTTCTTGTTGAATAGCAACGACTTGTTGGAGGCATGGACGTAGAGATCACCAGTCCCACCCCTACAACAAGTCATTCAGTGTTAACAGTTATAGGCTACACAAACAATGATAAAGAAGTTGTTTCACTCAAAATTGTTAGAAAGGGATCAATTTGCTTCCATCAATATGGAAAATGGCAGCGAAAAAGAAGCTAGTATCCTAACAAATGGTTGCAGATCTAAAGATACCAACAACACCTCATCCTATGTCATATCATCTTGGATGGGTTTAGCAGTCCAAATAGCCTACCTCATCACTCAAGAAGTTTTCCATCACTTTTGTTATTGGACCTATTACCCACCAAAAGTGCATAACCCATAGGGAAAAAAATCTCCTCATTTGACAACTAGTCAACCAACAGCCCTATGATGGTCTTCAGATATCTTTATGTCAAAGCTCTCCACCTATTGCTCTGGTCAATGCTCTCTCCCATTTGGCATTCTTCTTGAAGGAAGGTGGGTCATCTATCAACAAGTACTTCAACCAATTAGCAATCATGTGCTTTTATTTAATGTGAAGGGAATATTAATATTAATATTAATATTAATCATGGGGCAAACTAGATTATTGATTGCTCTTGATTGCATCCTTGTTCTCACACTTCACCTGGGAGGTTAGCCTTTGACCCTAGTCCAATGGGACCTCCTCTAATGCCTTATGGTTTAGGAGTGGCACTAATAGGGGGCATTGATTGCTATAGTGTGTCCATGGTAATCCATATTTACAACTTTCCAAACTTCCCTATTATTCATCTCCATTTGTTGGGTTGATTGTCATTGCCAATTGGTCATTGGGATTAGCACCCAATATCCACATCCTTGAGTCCAGGCCTGGAAACTTGGGCCCGGAGGTTGATTCAGTTGAAAGAATGATAATAGCATACCTAGCCACAATAGAAACCAAAAGTAAAATGCAAAAGATGGTTGGGAGTTGAGACTTAATTAGCACATGGGAAAAAAGCTTAGCATGAGCTCTACCCTCCTCATTTAATGCTTCATCTAAAATAAAGGAACTCTTCTAAAAATTCTCCTTCTCTAAGAGGTATTGGAAAAGCACAAAGAAAGCTTGATCTCCTAAGCTATGCACGAAATATAGATAACTCATTAAAGTAAACGGTGCACCAAAGGGGTGGAAAAGGCAGGCCAAGGAAAGGGCTAACTCATGCCTCCACGATTGCTCCCTCTTTACATCATTACACTCAAGATGTGACCTCCATCAGTTGGTCTCAAAGTTGTGGCATCTCCCTTGAAGTCTTTCCCACTCCATGACCACACTATGACATGCACCTATGAATTGATGGATCTACCTAGGGAATATCACTTCCCTTAGGGGCTAGAATCACCTAATAGAGTGGTTGACCTAATCATCCCTACTGAGGTAACTTGTTTACAATTCTTGAACGGGAAAAACATTTGAAGGTGAGTCTTGCGTGAAGCATTACTATGCCCCTAGCATTAAAGATGGTCCACTATGATGCTTTAATGGCTTTTGTCCCTGTTGCCTAAAAATATAGTAGGCCTTGGGATAGAAATCACAAGGTAAAAGCAAGACCAAGTTGCAGCAATGAAGGAGATTGCCCCTATCATCTCAGCAATCTTCCTCCTACTATTTAGTGGAATTGCACCACAAGGGAGGCTTCCAAATATCACCTAAAGGTTATTCTAGATTATATGGCTCAAGATGACGTAGACATAAGCTAGGTGAAGCCACTCTTTAATGGACATGATACTCACCACTAGTGGGTGACCCCATAGGAGAAATATTCTCCCAGATTTGTCTTCAACCAACAACACCTGACAACCACCAGTGTAGCCGATATTGTGCCAATTGATCTTCGCTCCCTGAGCCAATCATATGTCCCCTCGCCCATTTCTAGAGAGTCTATGTTTGAAGGTGGGCCATCCAATCCTGAGGGTATGTTTTTCATTGTGCAATCAGGTGCTTATGCTTGTTTTTCCTTTGGCACATTTGGTATGGATTATTGGGTGACTTCGAAGGAAGAAGGGTTTGACTATAGTTTTGTTTTGGGGGGTTAATCTTCAACCCTAGTCCCATGGGACCTCCCCTATTTTCCTATAGCTTTAGGAAGGGCACTACTTGGGAAACCCTGATTATGGTAACGTGCTCCCATTTCCCTATTCACGATGCTCACTCCCCTCCGCACATTACATGCCCTATTTCATCATCTTCTCTCTCTGGGTCCACATGTTTGTTGGGTCCACAGGGCTTTGGTACTCCCCCTCCCCTTGTCCACATCTTTGGTTTGGGCCTAGAACGTTGCCCCGAAGGTTGATGCAACGAAAAAAAAAAGAGATTAAAAGCATATCATGGTCACATACAAAACGAAATAATACCACAAAATGCAAGAGATTGTCGGGACTTTAAGAATAGCGCGTGGGAAAAATCCAAACATGAGCTCTACCCCTTATCATTATGGCGATACCCTAGTTCCTAGGGCCCCAATGAGTGCGACCCCCACACCCCCGCATCATTAAGGAACCCATGCATGTCCCAACCCTGTCGGGCAATGAACTGCCTAACCTTAAGGGGGTAATCACTAGTTATATCATACACAGTATGCTTTCATCTCCTAGAGCCCCAAGCAGTATAATAAAGGAAAATCAAGAAAAGGCAAAAGGAGAATGAAGGGTGGAAAAATAAAGGTCGGGGTAACTCATGTACCACAATTACTCCCTCCTACATTTGTATACCCAAATATGTGGACATCCCTCATCATTAATACCCTTGAACCCGTGACGTTTGGCCTTGAGACCTTTGTGTCCCTATCCACCTCATCATTATTCACATGACCCATACCACTTTACGAATGTACCTTGGACATGTATTTCCCTTTAGGGGTTGGGAACACCTAATAAGGTTTTTTATTAACCACTCCTACCTAGGAAGGTAACACTATCACATGCTCAAAGCCCCAAATCTGGAAGGGAAACCCACTATGAAGTCTCATTTGTGCCCTTGATTAACAAGCTTGGTCCACTTAGATGCACTAATGAATCCCTCATGGTGAAGAGACGCATTGAATCTTATACAGGATTGGCAGGTGGTTTCATAATGCTCTAGGCAACTTAACTAGATCCCAAGCCACCCAGAGGATCGTATTGACACTTGTAGGGGATGCATTGAGAGCCATGGGACTCTGACATGTGATAGAGCATTATTTCATTTCATCGGCACCCTCGGCACCTTCAGCAACTTGTTCATTGCCCAACATTATTCATGAGATGATGAACTTGGACCAACCTTGCCCCCAGCTAGCTTAGCAATGTACACATGGTTTGGCAGTTGATCTGAAGCCCAAACGAGGTTTGTTTCACCTTTGAGACATGGGAGGGCATGCACCATCTTCAGAGCTCTCATTTTGAGTAGTCTACAAGCATACCTTTCATGAGGATACCCATGAGACTAGTACTTGTGCCCCAGAGCCACTTTGAAGCACCACATGATGACTTACGTAGAGATTAAGGGGCCATACCTTTGTCCATCATTCATGGAGCCCTATCTCTCATCAGGGCACCTAGAGGACTCAACGAGGCCCTCCAACGGCCTTCTCCATCATGACTTAATCATTTCAGCTCACATATGGATGGCTTCTTCATCACTTTATTCACTACTTGGTGGGCTTGTCACCAATATTTGTTATTTCCACATTATTTTATTATTTTTGGGGCTAATTAGGCTAAATCGAATTAGGAAAGGATCATATAAATAGAACTAGCTCTCACTGTGACAGAGCATCATCATCATACTTGGATCTATTTCTCTTGGAGAATTTCGCACTTTTCTTTGGATGTCTACTGTAGCTCTTTTGATGAATTCCGATATATTTGGAAGCTAAAGTTTGTTCTTTCATGGAGTTGCTTTCTTGATCTTGGATTGGATATATCTCTTGTTATCTTGTAAGTGATTTATTGAAAAATTTTCATGAATAATGTCTAATGTGTTGTATTATTGCAACTAGCTAGTTCTTTTGTGCCCTAATTTATTGAAAATCATTGTAAAGATTGTTAGATTATGAAATTGCACATGTCACTCATTGAATAACAAGTAGATGAATGTTCCTAGTGGATTTAAACTTGTTTTCTTCCATGAAATTCCATTGATCTTGGGTGGGTAAATGTTAAAGAGTGATTGCTAGGGCATCACTTTTTAGCCTCCTTGAAGACAATGTCGGCCAAATTTCGAATCACATAGACTCCATAACCCAAGGATTAGGCACTGGTGCAAGCAAATTTGGTGGTCACCCTCTCCTTCCTTCCTTTTTCTCCTAAAAATTTTCAGCCCCTTTTCTAGACAACCAACTAGGACTCCCTACATTATATTAGAGGAGGTATTTGGCAAAACCACTTGGACAAAAAACTGCATTGGTGTCTCCTCTAGTGATCCTCCAAGTTTAGAGCAATTCCCATGGTTGATTTGTGTGAAAACTCAAGCTCTAGTTGTATCTCTGAAATCTCATCTTGAATGTCTTTGGTAGGTGGTCTTCTTGAGGGTCATTTGCATACAAAACTCAAAGAAGTCAATCATTTTTTATCCTTTCCCTATCCTAGCTTGACCTAGTGATCACATTAGAGGGATTCCTCCCACGATTACTCAAAAACCCTAGGTCTTGCTTGGATTTCATTCTACGTCTCTCTAGTGGAGAAGAAGCCCTATTGAAGAAGAATCACCTTGCAAAGCCGCTAGAGAGGTCTTGCCTCACCTTGGAAGTCTTGATCCTAGACACACTTATCATCATTGAATATTCATAACCCTAGGTTTTGACTCTCCTCTTAGGTCTTTCTTGGAAAGCCTCCCTAGCTTCTCTTGAAGCATTGAGCCCTAATTGAGTCTCTCTTTGAATGGGCCTAGGAAATCACTTCACACCTTTTCATTGATCCATTCATTTCAAGTGATTTCCCATATACTGGGACTCCTCCTATCAGTGAAAAACTGTAAACAGCAAGGGACATTGACTGAGGTGTCAGTGGGTCTTTGTCCCATTGTTGTCACTGGGTCTAGAAGTTGTCCCTTAGATACCCCATCTAGGACCCCTCCTAGATTGTGTGGCAATACAACAAATGCACAATTCTTCTTGTAAAGGGATAGTGTATCATACACCAAGCCTAGAAAAGACACGTATGACCTAGGGTTTCAAGATATTTAGCAACAAAGGAATTTCTAGGCTTATATGCAACAAAAAGGGTTTACAAAAGATAAAATCAACAAAGGAGCAAGGTAAACCCTTAAATTAGGCTTAAATTGAAGCCCTAGCTAGGGTTAGGGTTTTTCTAAGGAACAAATTGCTTGGATAATGATGACATCAACATTTCTAGAGTAAATCTAACCATGCAAAACGCTAGATTTTGAGTTAAATGGACCACTAAGTCAATATTCAATGTTAGTTACCTCCAATGATCACCAAAAAAAACCCTAATTGAATTTGGCCCTATAAAATTGCCCTAGCAAGTCAAAAATTTTGACCAACACCAAGGATGCCAGTGTATATTCCTTACTTAGGTGATGGAATTCTTAGGGCTAATTCAAGAGATAACAGATAGATGCTTGGAGTAAGGGGGGAATCTTCTTGTTTTCACTCGTACAAACCCTAAATATCTTTTTTGTGAGGGGAGAAATTAAATAGGGGAAGCTCTCAGGAGGTCCCCTAAGGATTTCAAGGAAGAGATATTTAGCATGAAATAATCAAGTAAGTTTTTCCATAAATAGAATGCATTTACACATGGAACAAACAAAAACCTTAGCCATAATCAATTACATGAAAAACAATAAAAATATGCAATAAAACATACAATTCTTCCATGAAATAACCTTCTTTCATTCCCAAAAAGACATCTCCAAGACAAAAACCAATCTCCAATAGAAATAACACCATAAAGATCACATCTCCACAAGTTGCGAGTTTACACAAGGCTAAGTCGAGCTCTCAAGAAGAGGCTGAAATCCAAGAGTGATGATGAAAAAGTACAAATGAGTGATTCTTAATATATATGAGGTCTATCACTCATGATAACTAGCCTAAAAACCATATGACAAGTTTTACTTTGAGTATAAATGAAGAAAACGGGTTGCAAGCCAACCCAATAGCTCAACATAACAAAAATAAGCCACAAAAGTCCACGTGGATCAAAACCCTCCTCTAGCATGACTTCATGCCTTTTTTGGGCAATAAATGCTTTGAAAATGCACAGAATGGGCAAGGTGGATGTCCAGTCATCATAATTAGCTTTATCCTTGAGGGGAAGCCCTCAGGTCATGCCTCAAAATGCCTCCATGTGTCAAAACCCTACTCTAGGTGCTATGCATCATTTCCAAGGGAGCCAGAAGGATGACATGGCACACTTTCTCTCAAGCTTTGGGGCTCTAATTGATAGTACAAGCCCTCCCTTGTATCTGCGGGATGACCAATATCATCTGGACTCCAAATCAAGTCATGCCCATCAGACAATGTCAAGGCCAGCCTAGGGGCATGCTGGGTCCGTTAGGTACATCATCAAGAATCTCCAACATTAAGCAAAGTGAGTTCAAAATTTCAGCATCTGGGGGTGCTCTGAGGTGTCAATCAATTGTTGGGATCATAAAAGTGCTCAACACTCTCCTATAGAGGGGCAACACTACACTTAGAAGGTCATCACTGCTCTCTGAATGTATGGTACAACCTGGGCATCATGTGTAGTGCAGGCATGGAGTGTGTGCCCTTAAGGCCTTTGTTTCTCTACAAAGGACCACCAAGCAAAACCCTCTCAAAATCAAGTAAAAGTTAATAATCATCAGAGACAATGACCATAGATGCATCATATTAACCATACTCAATTGTTAAGGGCATAATAAGACTTCAAATCAGGACCACCTTGAAATATCTAACTAGACCAAGTCTTGTAAAATTATTCCCTACCTTCTTAGGGGCAGCTAGATGGTCAACCCTATTAGGTACTTCCACTGGCTAAGGGGAGGTGACATGTCAAAGTTCAACTCTTCAATTCATAGGTGTCTCTAATAGTGGTCACAACAAAAAGGAAATGCTTCATGGCTAGGTGCCATGGTCATGGGACTAACTGATGGAGGTCCATCATCGTGAGTGTATAGATATACAAAGGGAGCAATCATGGAGGCATGAGTAACCCCTTTCCTCGACCTTCTTTTTCCACCACTATGGTGTTTGTTTTACTTCTTTTGTATACTGCTTTCATGATGAGCATAGCTCAAGTGTCCAAGCTTGCTTTTAATGATATGGCATTGATTTACCTCTTACTGGTGAGTCAACTTCTCGTGCATCAAGGTTGAGGCATGCAAGGGTTCCTTACTATATGATGGAGCATCAAGTGCTCAGGAATTGGATGACAGCTAATTGTTAATTTTCCACTGTTCTATGTTGTTAAAATTACTTTACCCCAATTATTTTCTTCAATTAGCAATCACTTTCAAATCAATTTTATCTTCCAATAACAAATAACAATTGTAGTAAATGCAATGTACAATCAAGAGCAATAAGAGACACAAGATTTGGTCAAAGACCAACGAAAAACGCCACAACGGGGAAAACCGTTTCAAATTCTTCTTCTTATTAGATTGTCATAAAATGTTCAGCAGAGAGATTACAATGATTCAATTCAATAATCAAGAGTCAAAGTCAAGGCTTTGACTATCAAACAAAATCAACAACCAATATCCAAATGATGAGCCAATAGTCAAAGTCAACATCAATCAACAACGAACAAATGATTCCCTAACTAGTCTTGGTCAAACATCAATCAAAATAGTCCCAAAATCTGTGGTGAAACCTAGTCAACGGAGATAGAAAATCTATGGTCAAACTTGTGGTCAACTCTAGTCAAATTACCCATAAAACCTCCATCTCTGTGCCAAAGAATTTAGCCTCCAAAAACAGTCCAAAATAACCAAGTCAACCTAAGTCAAACTATGCTTAAATCCCAAAAAATCAACATTGGTCAAAGGCAAATTTCAAAAAGTCAACACAATTTTCAAATTGTCCTTCCTTTCCTTCGCACATGTGAGAGACAGACCTGCAATTTTAGATCTACGAACCAATCACAAGAGGAGAGAGAGAAGAATGGATGAGATGATGTGATACCAACTGAGGTTGACTTAACTTGCATTTATATGCCTCCTTGGAGACCTAATTGGTGCACATGTGGTTTTTATATTAAAAATATATTTTTCTTTGACCAAATTAAATTCTTCCAAGGGTAAAGAGGGTCTTCTTCGGATGAGGAAGGTTGTCCAAAGAAGGGAATTTGTCCTTGAGCTACCAAATTAACACTAATGGGGGAGGTAGAGCTCATGCTAGGCTTTTTCCCACGTGCTAATTAATGTCTTGGCCAAATCTTTTGCTTTTTGAATTTTCTTTTTAAGGCCATTTTATGCTTTTATCTTTCTTTTAGCTACATTAACCTCCAAGGAAAACAATTTCAGCCCTAACTCAAGGAGGTGGATATGAGGGTGCCAATCCCAATGAACCAATGACAGACAACAAACCCAAAGGATGGACATGAAATCATGGGAATGATGGAGTGGTAAGTATGGACTAGTTATCCAAGTTTCCCAATTAGTGCCCCTCCTATAACCCTAAGGCATCAAAGGAGGTCCCACTAGACTAGGGTCAAAGACTAACCCCCCAGTAAGGTGAGAGAAAAAGCTTACAGTCAAGATTAGTCAATCATCTAGATCACCCCTTTGTCCATGTTAGAATGCCCAAAACATGAAGCACAAGCACATGATTGCAAAATGGTTAAAGTACCTACCAAATGGTAACCCACCTTCCTTAAAGAAAAATGACAAATGGTGAGAGGTGTCTTATTGGTGCAAATGGCAAAGAAATGTGGCATATCATCATATACTGAGAAATTATAGGGTTGTTGGCTAGCTCGCTATCCAAAGTACGAGAAAAATGTTCTCCTATGGGTTTACCCACTTTTGGAGGTAACAAGAATTAATGATGTTGATCTCACTTGATTTTGAGTGGTTTTTCCAGGTCACACATGCAACAGAGATCCCTTACGAGATGGCTTGACTCCTCTCGAGGATAATTTAGACAATCTTTTGCCCCATTATGGAGTAGTTATGACCTTGTAGCCCTAATATTTCCCCTCAAGAGATGATCATTGGAACTTGAGCAAATTCCACATGGTTCCATACCCCTTGATGTACCTCCAAATGCTAAAACATTGAGCTAGAGAGCCAAATCATTGGCTTATTTGATGATGTGCCCAAATGGACCTAGGATGCCCTCAGACTAGCCTTGACCCTATTTGATGGACATTGCCTCATTCTGGAGCCCAAATGATGATGGAGATCATTGAGAACATTTGGGAGGGTTAGCACACCATGCCTTGATGTCAATGCTTGATCCAAATGATGCCACATCATCCCTATATACCTTAGAAGGGTGACGTAGGCCATTTTGAGGATGACAGATAAGGTGCCATTTGGAGACGTAGCCATGCATTTTGATGACTCCTTGGCTTGAGGAGCACTCATGGACCATTTTATCACTACTTGATGGAGATTACCCATTCTCGGATGATGTTGTCATAGTGGATGGATTTGTATTCCCACATGTGTGGGAGATTTTAGCATTTTTATTATATTTTAGAACTTTCTCAAGGTTGGCTTGTGACCTTTCACCTAGTTGAACACTTCAAGCAAACCTTTGAGGGCATTTATTGAAAAATTATGAAAAAGTGACTTGGTTTCCCTCATAAATAATCACTTTTCATTATCCATCATCATCATTCACCCACTTCTAAAGGAATGTGCACTAATTCTTGTCTTTCTTCTTGGACGTAATGTAATCATTCTTGGAACATATTTTATGGGAGGGAGATGTTTGCATTAGGAGATTGTTGGGATTGATTGAAATGATTCGTGTTGAAATTGTGTAAGGTTATTGTCATTTTCTTCCATTTGCATGCTATATTTTTGAAACTAGGGGTTTTGTGTCTACCATATTAAAAAGTGAAATATTTTTCTTGAGATCTTGATTCTTTATGGTGTGTAAAATTTGTCTTGCGGAAATCCATCGAAGGAACTTGGTTCATGCATCCTTTGACCTTAAAATCTCCCACATAAACAAGTCACTAGGGTTCCTAAATGAAAAAGTTCAATCTTCCACCCTCTTCATCCCATGCCCTCTATCATTGACCTTGCCCTAATTGACTCCATTGCCCAATTAGAAAGCATTAGTATAGGATGTAATGACCCCAGAATTATGCAAGTATGAAAATTTGGTGTTAGTTGTTTCAGTCATAGTGTACTCGTGTATATGATAAAAGTCTTGTCTTGGTCATGTTGCCACATAATCTAGCAGGGGTCCTAGGAGGAATACAAAGGGACAACTACTAGATCAAATGACAACAATGGGACAAGGACCCATTATCACCTCAGTCGATGTCCCCTACTCTTTACGGACTTTCATAGATGGGAGAGGTCCCGGTATGGAGGAATTCACTAGGATAATAGGGTCAATAACAAGGTACAAGGTGCATTCCAACGCCCATTCAAAGGAGAGGCTTGAATAATGGTTTGATTGCTCTGAAGGCAATATAATGGTTTTCAAGCATATGAAGGTTTTGGACCACAAGAGAGACCCGGGAGAATCCAAGCGAGGCCTAGGGTTTGCAAAATTTCAAGGACAATGAGATTCCTGAGTCAAGCAAGGATGATTAACTCCAACGAGTTCTAAAGAGAAAAAAGACCTTAGCAATGTCGCTAACCAAAAAATCTTAAGGGCAGAAATGATGTTGGAGCTAGGGCTCGAGGTTTCTCCAATTCTAGCCACAGGTTTAGCTTCAAATGTTGAGGACACTTAAAGGAGACCCCAGCACAGTAGCATGCCAACTCGCACTTGAAGGTGACCACCCTAATGCATTTCGCACTAGGCCCTAGTTGGCCTTCTAGGGTTAGGGAAAAAATGGGAAAAAGTTAAAAGAAAGGGTTTAAGGTTGATCAACTAGGATTAGGACACAGTGCCTTGTCAATTGGGAGAAATGGAGTCAAGAATGTCTTTGGTCAAGGAACTTCACTCTATCAAGAATTCCTAGTAGCTTTTTGCTAACCCTAATGAGGCAATTATCTAGCAACGAAGGAATGTATACTTCGTTCTAGCAAAGGATGATGGAGTTTCAAGGTTTGAGAAACAACACAAGCCTCTAGGAACATTCATTCACTTTATCTTAACATGTAATGCATGCAATACTTCAGAATCCCAGTGTTTTCATGAATTCGCATTTCAACTAGGGCACATCAAAATTGTGACAAGACATTCCATACATTAATCATGTAACAAAGTAAAGAAATAGCATCAAAAATTGCTCTTACAAGAGAAAGCGAATATATTCATCCATCATATTTGCAATTAGAAGCTCCAAGACAAGAATAGTGAAAATCCAAACATCAAAATGCATCAAGAACTTCCAATTTCGTCCATCAATTGTAGGTATGAATTCTTTTTCCAAGAGAAATACCAATCCAAAAGATGATGTTGAACAAATGAGGCTCCTTTCTAATTTATATGAGCCTACAATACCTCGAATGGGTCTAATTAGCCTAATGAGCCCCCAAGAATGACTCTAATGTTCACAATAAGAATATAATTGGTGACAAGCCCACCAAATAGCTCAAGAGTATGCAATAAGCGTTCCTAATGAGGCTGAAATGATAGAATTATGGCTAGAAGGGTCGTTGGAAGGCCAAGGTAAGTCCTCCATGTGCCAAGATGAAGAGGGCTCTCATAATGATGACCAAGGGGTTGGCCTCTTAGTTTCCAAGCAAAACATTTGTGGTGCTCCCAAGTGGCTGAGAGGCACAATGAATGGTCTCATGGGTCTCCAACTGGATCAAACAAGTCGATGCTCCATCAATAAGTGCTGGAAGGATGATACAAGCCCTCCCATGTCTCCCTGGGTCAGACAAAACCCCGTTTGGGCTCTGGATCAACTGCCAAGTGTTTGGTGCAAGTATGTGGTCAGTTAGGCAATGTGATCCAAGTGCATCATCATCTTTGTATGACTGGGGCACGAACAAGCAACAAGTAGTGTTGAAGGATCCTATGGTGTGGAAATCAATGCTCTGTTGTGGTGGAGGCCCATGGCTCTCAACGCTCACCCTAAAAGTGCCATCATGACCCTCTCGAGGCTCGATATAGGGAGGCCAAGCCCAAGATGAAGACCCACCTGCAATCTTGTATAAGATCCAACCTATCTCCTCACCTTCTAGTACAACAATTCATTAGAGAAATTGAGTAAATAAGCTTGCAAATCATGAGCCAAAGTGGATACTTCATACTTCATACTTCATAGTGGATACTTCCAAGGGGGCTTTAGAATGTATAGTTGTCCCCAAGCTCAAGAGGGAGGTTAATAGAGGACCCTATTAGGTGGTTGTGCCTCTAAGGGAGTGTTAGGTCTATGGGACATCTATCAAATGGCAAGTGCCATGTGAAATAATGGTGGAACAAAGTGGGGTAGCAAGAGAAGGCTTTGAGCCACATGCCATGGTACAAGGGTAGTTATAATGAGCGAAGCCCACATACGAGTGTATGAATGTAGGAGGGAGCAATCGTGAGTTACCCCGGCCTTTGCTTTTCCACCCTTGTTCATATGTATTTTGCCTTTTATTGATTTTTATTTTGTTTAACTGCTCGGGGCTCCAGGGAATGAGAACATGGTACATATGATAAAGCAATGAATGCCCCCTTAAGGTTGGGCAACTCATCACCCACCAGGGTTTGGGACAATCATGGATTTTGTCGTAGCGGCTACAACCACCCTCCAAAATTTTGGCTCGCATGCAAATTTCGGAGCCTACCTTGGAACCTGCAATCAATCATCGTCAATCACTTTTTGGTAAGCTAATGATTTCAAGCTCCCTCCTTGATCTTAAGAGTTGTTCGTGTTCTCATATTTATGCAGCATGTGTCATCTTTGGGCATAGGGGTGGTTGTTTGTCATGCAAAGGGGGTGTTGTTTTGCTTCAAGGGAAACCACGCACGCATAAGTTGTTATCAACTTATCATCACATAGACAAGTTTCACACTCACTACACGCACTCTTGTCACGAAGGTTGTTGCATCAAGCAGAGTATGTTTATACATTCTGGATGGTCTACGTTGTATCACTAAGTGTTGGGGTGCGATCATAGTCAAGTCTTATTAATGTTTACACATGTTTCATTGATCTCACACTTAGCCAATTTCCCAAGCAGCTTAGCCTCATCCAGCCTCCCGGAACTGTGCACTTTGCTTCTGCAACCATCAAGCTTCTTCCCTTGCCTACTGAAACCCCACAGTGCATAGAGACCCCAACTAGCATTGCTCTCCAGAAATGCGCAGGGCAGTCAAGCAGCCAGCACTGCTCTCCAGAAAGGTGCAGAGCAGTCAGGTAGCCAGCACTGCTCTCCAGAAAGGCACAGAGCAGTATGGTCGCCCTACACTCAGACACTGCGTAGAGGTGTCCTCCCAGGGCCCCTATCCCATAGCAGTGTCCTGTGCCTCAAAACTACGCAGCGTTGTCCAAGTTGTCCTATCGATCTTGCGTGCAGAAACTGCACAGATGGGCCTTCCATGGCCTCATCCCAACAGTAGCCAGTTCCTGCAGAAACCGCGTTGATCCATCACCTAGTGACTACAAGAAAAGGTGACATGCTGAGAGCGCTCCCAAGGAGTCGGGGAGAAGGACCAAGAGACCAAGTAATGGAAAAAGATTAGGACCGCATGCAAACTCCGTCGAATGCATGATCATCTCGAGGGTAAGTATGGTAAGTAAAGAACACCTTTCGAAGTACACCTCTTAGTTGAGTTTGCAAGACTGCTTGTCATTGTCATATCATCTTGTGCAGTAGCATACATGTGCGCAAACACAAAAAGTCATTTCATGTGTTTCCTCTACATGTCTTGCTTCCTTTTCACTTGTTTGACCAACTCTCGTCTTCGGCGTGTTGATTGCTATGTCATGCTTGCGACCTAGTTCTAGTGATGTTGAAGATTTGTGTATGAGTTGTGTTCGCTATGTACACATCTATCGCATTCACACACGATGTTGTAAGCACTGCCGCACAAATGTCTTCACGGTCGTCCGAAGGTCTATCCGAAGTGTCACACTTGTCACTTTCATCATTAGACAATCCCGCAGTCAGTGGCACTGAGCATATGTCTTGTTGATTCAAGATGTCTTGTCGTCAAGTCATGTTGAGTGTGTGTTCGCAAGCTCAGGTATACATGAGTCCACTCACTCACACACTTAACCATTTTTTTGAAGATCTGTCGACCGGACTTCCGCTAAGCTGCACTACGCAGTCAACGCCCTCAGTGACAAAGTACCATTGCCCAGAATTGCGCAGAGCTTGAGGCTACCTCCCAGGTAGTCTGCACTGTGTAATCATGAAATTGATATGGCTGACTGTCACCCAGAACATCACAGAAGTTGCCCAAGAAGCCATCTCAATCTGCGTTGCTCGCAAGCCAATCCATCAAGCCTCCCACTAGTCAACCGGAGAGTTTGATCGGGCAGTGACCCCGGGCTTCACTCCTCCCAAAAATTGTGCAGAAGCTTTCAACATGGCTGCCTCTGTTGACTAAAGAAATTG
The DNA here is from genome assembly GCA_000404065.3 of Pinus taeda. Taxonomy (NCBI): domain Eukaryota; kingdom Viridiplantae; phylum Streptophyta; class Pinopsida; order Pinales; family Pinaceae; genus Pinus; species Pinus taeda. The sequence continues at coordinate 21,475 of APFE030629162.1, forward strand.
CGTAGACAAGAGGGACAGGCACTCGTTGCCTGTCACTACATTGTCTCTAAAAATTGCGCAGTTCTGTCAGTCAATCCCCCTACCAACTAGCCTTCTGCTCCTCCTAAAAATTGCGCAATTTTCTTGGACTGTCCACCAACTGCCCGACACCATGCTCAGCCCAAAAACAACGCAGACATGCTCAACATGACTGCCTCCCAGTTCTACGGAGTTTTGGCCAGAAAGCTCTCGAAGCCTGCTCCTAGCCTCCCCTGAAAATTTGCATAGTTTTCACTGCCAGTGTCCTTTGCTGCCCGCACTACCTTCACGGGAAAAAATTGTGCAATTTAGCCTCCCAACTAAGCCAAATCCCGCAGAATGTCAATGTTGTTCCGGACTGCTCCTCCCACCGTCCCAGTGACCTCTGTGCAATTTTTCTTGACAGTGCCTCAGAGCCTCGCATCCCGGCCTGACATGTGCTCTGCGCTATTTTAGAGCCTTGTCCTCTTTCCTAATCACCTGCACCCAAAAACAAAAGACAACGCAGCATGGTAGACTACAGGGTTTCTAGATTTGATGTCGTCTCATCATGAGTGATTGCAGAAACAGGTACATGGATGAGACATTGCGTGACAACGAACGGGATGAACAAGGAGTGCATGCTAGAAGACTTGCTCGCGGTTGGACGCACACACAAAGCATACCAAGTGGCAAGCGAGGGAGACACATGCGCATGCATGAACCATCAAGCGAACACCAAGACCATTGAAGACTCCGTGCACTCTGCCATAAGGAGGTAAAGCTACGGTACACCACGGGCACACTCATCACTCAGCAGCACAGTGGCTCGACACGAACAGCACAACGAGCATGTGCATACTAGCAGTGTCATGTTAAGTTGTGTCATGAGTCGCCTTGGCCACATCACTACTTTGGGTCATAATTATGTAATCAATGTAATGTAATGTGGAAGTCGAAGAGACCCACAGATGAAGTCAAAGGGTCATGTAAGTCAAACAGTCATGAGGGAAGTCAAACAGTCACAAGAGTCAATTTCACCCTTGGCTATATATACCCCTCATTTGTACATGCAAAGGACTTTTCACCTTGGCTCCTCCCACATAGCCTTGAGAGTTTGTAGTCTTTTCTTTGAGCAAGCAGTGGCTCCAATGCCCCACTATTGAGGTTAGTGATGTAATGGTGTACGGATGTGCCTTGGATCTTTCGCTTAATTCAGAAGCCTATTAACAGGCTAGCATGTTTTCACACATGTATTGTATTCGTTTGTAAGATTATTCTTTGGACGCTTGTAATGCATGTTGCTTTAACCTGTATTAAGACAGTTGAACTATTCCGCCTGTTTTAGTACATATGTTGTTGCCAGTTGGAAATGTGTTGTATCAGTTGTTAATCTTGTCTCGCCCGTGTGGACTATTCTGTCGGACACTCAACGGATTCATTCTCATAAACTTGTTATAACGATTGTCACACTTGTGTGGACTATTCTGCTTTCACTTTGTGTTTATGACTGTTGCATCCATTTGGACTACTCCGCCGGCAACTGCGCATGTCCTATTGTGTTGTGTGTCTCTAACAGAGTTGGGACTATTCCCTTTTGACTTGAGACTCACTCTCACCCTCTCCCTCTGCAGTGAAAGAACCATGACACAAGCAACATTAAGCACTCACCAGGCACGCAAACCTCGTTGTTCGAAGACTAAGTAAACCACTCTCATGTGCTGACAAGCAAGAGCTAAGCCATATCTTTAAGATAATGGCAACTCGGCCATCATACCGGATGGAATTCTCACACCAAACGGTATGAGGTCTAGTTGGGACTTCATACCAAGGAGATCCCCTGAATGTTGGCAGGTCCAGCACCATCAACATTTCTGACGCTAGAAGGAGAGCTAGATAACAAGGTGAGTCCTCACAATCTATTTTGAATCTATGCATACTTATCATGATTAAACACAAAATTTATTTTCGAAAGTGTATGTCTTATGGAAACGACTTTAAAATCTCAGAGGGGCTCTGGAATCTCTTGTCACAATGCGCATATGAAGGTGAAGGTGGAATGGCCTGGCTTGAACAGAGAATGGCCTTAATAGTTATATATCACAAGTATAAAATCCATGAAGATTGCATGAGGTGCAGGTTGTTCACGCAAACACTTCGAGGGCATCCGCTGCATTGGTGTGCCACGCTGCCTGAGAACTCTATTCACTCTCTCACTCAGTTGATTGTAGAGATAGACCATTCTTTCCATCATTTTGATCGTCAAGCACTCAATAAAGAAATTCTGAAATTACGAAAAGCGCCTGATGAATCCGTTGAACAGTTTGACACATGCTTTTGTAATCTTGCATACCTATTTCCTGAAGATGAAATTGATTGAGAATTTCTCGATGGAAGGTTTAAGTATCTTCTTTACATATCCGAAAATCCACATTTCTTAGAATCATTCAAATACATCTCAGCACACCTAGGTGTTAGAGCTGCTAAATCTAAGACGAACAAGGTTGTCGTCACAAGTGATTGTTCGTCCTCTTCTCATCAAACAGCTTTAGCTCCGCAGTGCGAGGACGGAGAAGATGCACACACATCAATTGCACTATCACATCCTCCTACCCCACCTGCTCTTGATATCTGCACAAATTTGGCTTGCAAGCCTACTGGTTGTCATGTGGATTTGTTACCTCAACCTCGTCCCCGCGTTCTGTTGATCCTCCGAATTGTATTGTCTTGTGTTCTTCTATTCCGGACTCCACACTTGTGGTGAACGATGATCAAGTTGTCGATGGAGTTGGTGTTGTGCAGCCAACCTGCGCTATCATTCATGATGAGTGTGCGGGAATTTGAAGAAGAACCCGCAGTGAAGGATGACTCCCATTCGTGCCTCATCCGCTCTATCCTGACATCCACTGTGATTCTGCCACTCTTGATTTCCCCTGTGAAAACTCATCTCTGAATGTTTCTACTTCGATCATTCACGGGACACATTGGATGTCAGCGTGTCATTACATTGCAGAGAGGACACATCTTCCTCTAAAAATTTGTCCCATCTGTCATTTGTCATTTTTGAAAACACAGAGGGTGAACATCCTTGTTTCTCATTTACCCCTCTACGTGATTCATCAAATCATGAGGATGCCGACGAACATCTCGAATTTTCTGATCATGGTTGTCGTGATCTTTGTACTTCTTCATTTGATCACGATGTTGATTCACTCGTTGTTAATCTTCCTAAACCACTGGTCTCCGACAATCTATCTATTGACGAAGTGGAAACCCCACAGGTTGTTGAGGCACTTCAGCCTAAGATGATGGTTATGCCAAGCCCTCACTATCCTGAGGTTAGTTCCACTTCTGATCAGAAAAATTTTGAAACACCCAGGGCTCCTCATCACTCACTGCTTCGCATTGAAGATCAACCCAACACACAGATTTCGCTTCCTCCACCTGAATCACATGATCCCACTGCTCATGCATTGGAGGAATCATACACGGCAAGCACACTTGCAAGGCGTAAGTTGTCTCTCTTCCTCATGTTTGCTTGTCTGTCACAGTCAAGAGAGTGTGCATGCTTATCATCTACACAATGTGTCACAGCACCATGTTAAGTCCGCACAATGTGTTGCACAAAAATTGTCACCATGACATTCTACAATCTGTGTGAGTCTATCACCACTCATACTTCCCTCCTTTACAAGTCTTAAACCGCAGTTCTTCATGTCAAGCCTTGAAAATAAGAGAAAGCTCTTCAAAGTCTCTAAAACTCTGGTTCCGCATTTTCTCTTAGCATTACCTGCGGTCCCGCACCTAATGGTCATGTCCCTTACGCACTTGACCGCTCTGTCTCTGTGTTATGGGTGCTGACCCCTGTAAAAGTCAAAAAGGCACAAGTACATTCTTAAACTCACTTTGAGTCGTTTTTGGAAGCTTCTAAAAGAAATCTTGAGGTGGCAAGTTCGCTCCTTTAAGGTTCATGCATTCCATACCTTAAAGAGCTAACCCCTTGATGTGAGGAGCTTATCCCTTTGAAGGACTCTATCCCTTCATAGGTGGACCAATAACCTCCTTCCTTTGCACTATAAAATGAAGCATTTGGCTGGTTACTAAGGAGGTTGAAAGTTGAATATTTTTGAGGTGAAACGCTGCTGGAACTTAGTCTTCCTAATTGAGCTTTTGTGAGGAAAGATTACATACCTCTTTGATTTCATTTGGAAGAGTGTGAAACTTGTCAAAGTAAAAGAGATTCCTGTTTTGGACCCTGGGAAGAGCTTGTACAGCATCAAGACACCAAAGGTTGTAAAGTTCTTCTATTTCAAAGTTAATACAATCAAGTTTATTTTTCTCAATAAGCTGTGTTTTATGGTTTATTTCATGGATTCCTTGATCACCATGATGAACATGATTTATTATATTAGCTATGCAAATGTTATTTGATGTGTGCTTGTTTGTGATTGCAGGTTCTCAAAAGGAAACTCTTTCAGATAGTCGAAGCATGGCTGCCACAAACTAACGTTGGACTTAAGGTAGGGTCTAAACACCTCTTCAGTTTTTATTAATGAATCTCAATATGTTTAGAGAAAGGTAGATTTGTTTGTCCTGCTTGTTGCTAGATATCTATTGATACTAGGGAGATCGGTCTTATCCACAAGAACGATTTATCTGGCCAACAAATTGGCGGACTCCGTTGGGGAACTGAATTTTTTGTTTTTGGTTTTCCTTTGTCTTTGACTTGAGAAACTTGTTCTTGTTTCTGGTTTTTGCTTGATGTGTGTGGGATTGAGTGGTTTTTAGGTCCTGGATTGTTTTTTGTTTTTTCGAAATTTTTTACGAGGACCGCACGTTCTATTTACAATACAGTGCAGACATCTCCGCACTGTTCCTTTAGTGCACAGAGCGGTACCGCATCTGGTTATACTAGAAGCCTGCGGACCCTGTCAAAATTTTTGAAAAACAGGAAATGTTTTCGCCCAATTAAGTTTAGGTTTTATTTACGACTTTTAGTCTCTGCCCAGATCTGCATGAGTCCTGTCAAAAATCTCTTGTGAGTAAGTTCCGTTGGTGTTTTTGTTTTAAATGATTTTCTAGAAGTTTTGCATCCCTAGATTGGTTTTCACTCGGTCTCTGTAGTGACCCAAAGATTAGAAGCCTAAGAAACCTTAGATCACCCTGGTATCTTTTTGCCTTCTTGATAAGTCTCGCTGGTTTGTGAAATCTTCCCTTGGTGAGAAATAGATTTCGTTTTTCTTTGCAAATCTTTGAACGAACTTGGTCATAAGTTGTGAATTTCATTTTTATAAAAGAAAACATAGATGGGTGTTTTTTGATTGATTTGTTATTCTGAACGAATTAATCCTTAGTTTACTGAATAATTAAGTAAAACGTCCTCAAAAAGATTTGAAGCCTTTATTTCAATTAAGTTTTTAGAAGTTTTTAGATCTCCAGATTAGCTTTTTTATAGTTTTGAGTGTTTTCTAGAAATCATAGATTCTCTTTTGAAAGAAATTGTTTTTTGTAGTTTTGAGTGTTGAAAAGAAAAGGGATTTTTTGTGAGCATAATTAGTAGTCTCATTTTGAGTTTATTGAAAAAAACAAAAAAGATTTTCTTTTCATTTACATGTTGAAGGAAAGATTTGTCTTTTTTTCAAAGAATTGCATTCTCTAACTCTTTCTTTTAGCTAGAAATTCGTTGAAGGAAAAAACGAATTGTTTATCATTTCTAAGTGCATTTTTTGAGTGTTTTTGGAGTCGAGTCTTCACACCATCAAAGTTTCATCTCCATACCTATTGACTTAAGAAACAACCCATAAAAGTAACTCTTAATTAAAATTGATCTAGCAATCTTTTTATTTCTAGGGCTCTTATCACCAATATAGCTTAGGCTAGTATCTTGGAGTAGGGAGTAATTAACTCTCCAAGATAGTTAAAACAAACAAGTAGCTATATCTTGCAGTAGGAAATAAATCCAATTGTAATTGATATAATCTAGGAATCTCCTCTTAAAGGAGTCAATCATGAAATAATGTCCGAACCTTTGAGACAATCAAGTCTGTCTCATTGGGAAAGATAGAAGATTTGCGCGTATTAAAAACGGTAAACCTCGAATTAACCATTGTCGAGGAGCTTGGGGTCACTTGTTGGTAAACCTCGGATTGATCATGTCAAAGAGCCTTCAAGGGAATTGAGCTTTGTTGCTCTGCCTTTGCACGTAGATCTGATCTGTAATATCCCTCCCCTTAATAATAAAAATAATAATATAATAATATAATACAAAATAAATAACAATAATATAAATAATAAATAATAAATCACTTCATAATAAATAATAAAAATAAATCATAAATGTTAAATAATAAATGATATTTAAAAAAATACAAGAAAAATAAAAAATAAAAATACTAAAACTCTGAATAAGAATAAATAGAAATAAAACAAATAAAACAATAAAAAAATCGGTAAATCTATCAAAAAGAAGGAAATAAAACAAGAAAGCTAAAAATCAAAGTTGCATGTAGACACATGGAGTGTGTTCATGTGGTTCCCCTTCCAATGTTGCTCTATTTAATAGATGGTGAGGAAGATGAGAGGCATTCTTGCATTCCATCTTTCCAAGATTCTATCTTTCATTCTCTTGGGAGCATGGTGTTCTAAGACTTAGGATTCACTGGCAGTAGTACATTGATTGAGGGCTCGAGGGTGGCCAGTTCTAGCAAATCCTTCCACAATTGAGCCTATGGTTGGGTAGAGAGTCATCCCCAAAACCTTGTTGTGGTAAGCCTACTTCTACCACAGGTAAGCTCAGGTGAGCCAACAAAATAAGTCAACATGAATCAACAAATCCTCGTGCATGTAAATTAAGCATGATATAAAATTAAATCATGACGGAAAAAGTTTATATGTGATTGCATATAGCGGTATTGGAATCAGTAAGCCAAAGGGTAAATGGATGTACAATCAGGGGATTTTAATTTGGAGATAGATGATGGTGGTATCACTAGTAATATCTTAAACAAGGAATTTCACCAAAATTTCCTTGGGGAAGGAATAATATATGACGAGATATTAAGACTCAAGATGATGAGGCCCATGTGAAATTTAACAATATACTTAGATGATTATATGGTTGGTGTAAATGATCAACTACCTAATAGAAAGAAGTCGAAATGATTATTGAAAAATAATTGACAACTTGATGAAAACATATTGGCGATGTTTCATGGTAGGAAGATAATGATTTACATATGGTTCTTATAGTGATAATGTATCCATATGATAATAGCAATATGCATAAGTATTATGACGTTATTTCAAGGTATATTGACACATTCATTTACTAAGTGGTGATAGGTATTTAATGTTCAATACTCATGATCGATAGGATATGCATAACGTGGCATAGGAATTATTATGCTATAATATGAGGATTATTGACATGTGGTTCATTTATGAGAAGTCATGATATGTCTTAAATATAATTATTTTGACGGTATAACTGAAGCATGCGATAGTTCTGTACAAATCTAGGGCATGCATGAGCATGCAGTTCCTTATTATTCATAATGTTGTGATTGAAAAAGATAAACGTTCTCATGATAACATGCAAGAGTTGGCATGTGGATTATTTCTTATGATATTATGAGGGTATGGTTAATGCATTGGATGAATGTTGAGATGTGATGACTCACTGTATAGCTCTTGATGGATAGCTCTAGAAGAGCTATGGGACCATCTTAAGGAGGCCAAGTGCCTGATGTTCTAGGCTAGGTGCCTGTTATTGGATTGGGATGCTAAAGTCTGGAAGGGATGTAAAGGACTTCGATGTTTGGGGTTGTGCGCCTTAGTAGTTGTGGAGGGAGTGGGCCAGCCTTGCGAGATGCCCGGGGTTATTGAGTACCAAACCGGATGCCTGCCTTGGGGCAGATGAGGTCTAAGTCAGGTGCGAGCCTTGGACCAGGATACAGACCGGGTCAGGCTTAGCCTAGTGCCGAAAGTGGGAAAAAGGACAGAGATTCCTTGAGATTTCCCGGGGCGTTGGGGACTTTCGATGCCTGTTGGTTATACTAGTTCAGCAGAGGGTGTTGGCAACATAAAGTAAATAATAAAAATAATCAATAATCAATAATATATAATTCAACATAACTTCGGGACGAAGTTCCTTAAAGTGGGAGAGTATGTAATATCCCTCCCCTTAAGAATAAATAATAATAAATAATAATATATAATAAATAATACAAATAAATAAAAAATAAATAATAAAAAATAAAATAAACTTAATAAAAATAATAAAAATAAATCATAAAATTAAATAATAATGATATTTAAAAATATACAAGAAAATAAATAAAAATATAAAAAATAATAAATACTAAATACTAAAACTCTAAAAAGAATAAATAGAAATAAAACAATAAAACAATAAGAAAATCAGTAAAGCTATCAAAAGAAGGAAATAACAAGAAAGATAAAAATAAAAAGAAAAGTAAGAAATAAAACAAGAAAGCTAAAAATCAAAGTGCATGTAGACACATGGAGTGTGTGTGCATGTGGTTCCCCTTCCAATGTTGCTCTATTTAATAGATGGTGAGGAAGATGAGAGACATTCTTGCATTCCATATTTCCAAGATTCTATCTTTCATTCTCTTGGGAGAATGGTGTTCTAAGACTTAGGAGTCACTGGTAGTAGTATGTTGATTGAGGGCTCAGGGGTGGCCAGTTGTAGAAAATCCTTCCGCAATTGAGCCTATGGTTGTGTGGAGAGTCGTCCCCAAAACCTTGTTGCGGTAAGCCTACTTCTACCATAGGTAAGCTCAGGTAAGCACTCTTCATAGTTTAAATTTAATGTTAATAAGTTAATTAGATATTTATTTTGGGGCTCTTACAGCTCAATGATGAAAGGAGATGTTTATCGCAAAGGGGTACCACTCGGGATGGTAGTGGGTTGGCCCCCTCCAAGGAATTGACCTACGACCATGATGACCCCGACACTATTATTGATGGGGAAGGGGAGGAACGAGGTAGGTTAGCAAGGTGTAATACTATGACCTCAGTGCAAGACTACTGTTATATTTCATTTAACTATCATCCATTAATGAATTGTTGCAATGAACGAGGTTGGGACAACACAACCATGGCTAATCCTAAAAAAGTCATGGTCATGGAAGATGGGGCCAAGCAGCTAGAAGAGACATAGACCTGGGCACGTCTGAGGCCTGTAGAGGAAGGAAACGTATGGAAAGAATTATCAGTGAGGCGACAGAATCATATCGTGACAACGAAAATGAATGTATCAGTCAAATTAATTGAGGAATGGGAAGATGAAGTAAAATAGCGAAGCGAGATAGACATGAAAATGGAGGACTAGATGACCCTTGTCCTGCACCCTAGCAACACCAGGGGTACGATCACTCAATTCAAACAGATTCTATACGTATATTGGCTGATGAAAACCCTACTCAGAAAGGCTATGGAGAAATTTTTGGTGGGCATGGCTATCACTGTTCAAGTCATGCCGAATTATAAACAGGAATTTCAGAAGGTGCATTTTCAACTGCACAAGTAGGATGTTAGACTTGGTAGAATTGAGAGGCACATCCCTTACATCTTGGAACCAGCTGAAGTGTCAGGAACAAATGCCAAAGAGCCAACACCAGTGGAATATTCTTCTACTGAACATTATGACTAAACAATCTCTCTTATTAGTTTTTTTTATATGTGCGGTTAGCTTTTACATTTCCTTATGCAAATATATGTATAGGTAGATATCTGGAGTATGGACATAAATCTGAGACTTATATAGCTTGGATATAAATACTGAAACTCTTTTCTTACTGGATGGCATACAACGTGGATAGGTGGCCAACCGTCTTGGTTTCCCACTGGGCAAGTTGAGCCCACCTAACCAATATATGTGGTGTAAATTTGCTTCATAAATTAATGAAAAAGGAGGATCTACCAAGTTAGAATATATTATATATATCTATATATATATCTATATCTATATATATATATATATATATATATATAATATATATATATTAGTAATATAATTAACAATAATAATCTTCATAACAATAATTATTTTAGTAAAGTGTTTTGGGAATACCCATAAGGCTTCATTTCTATATATGACACAAACTTTTGATAAATATATAATAATAATAATAATAATAAATTCATATTTAAATAATAATGATTAATAATAATTAATTCTTTGTTACAATGTGAGGTTGGACCATGGTGGACCATGGTTGGTCATGGTTGATTTTCATATTGAGACCATCTTTGTCACCAAGTGAAATTTGATAATGGTTGTCTATGATTCACCATGTTTGACCCAAAGGAATAACAAACCATTGGGATTAATACTAAAAATCGAAGATTTACCATGGGTCACCAGGTTTGATTCTATAAAATATGGTTGACCATGATCAGCCATGGCTAACCATGGTTGACAATGATTGCCCATGATTTTTATACGGAGACAATTTTTGTCTCAATGCGACATCCCGTCAAGGTTGACCATGGTTGACCATGATTGATATTATAAACCCAAGTTAATAATAAATCCAAGGGATTGATATGATGAACCCAAGTGAAAAATAAACCGAAGGGATTAATACTAAAACCTCGTGAGTGACCATGGTTAACAATGGTTTACCATTATTGATATTATAAACCTAAGATAATAATAAACCCAAGGGATTAATACTAAAATCCCAAGGGATTATGAACCTAAGGGAATAATATTAAACACAAGGGGTTAATATTATAAACCTAAGGTATAAAAACCCTAAGATATGTATTAAAAATACTAAAATAAACATCGTTAAGCATGGTTAATTTTCATATTGAGACAATTCTTGTCACAATGTGACATTGGAATATAGTTGACCTTCGTTGATTATGGTTAATCATTGTTGAGTAATATTAAACCGTATGAATATGTCCCCTTAGATTAATAAACCCAAGGGATTTGTATTATAAATCCAAGGGAATAATAAAGCTGAGGGATAACAATTATAAACCGAAGGTATATAAACCCTAACATTAATATTATAAACCCTAAAATAAACATGGTTGACCATGGTTAACTATGGTTGATTACCATATAGAGACAATCCTTGTCACAATGCAATTTTGGACCATGGTCAACCATGGTTGACCATGATTTATCTTTATATTGAGACATTCTTTGTTGGACGCAACATTAGACCATCATTGACCATGCTTGATTTCCATATCCAACCTTGTCTGACCATATTTGAACATGGTTGGTTATGATTTACCATGGTTAACAATGATTAATATTATAAACACAAGGTAATAATAAACCCAAGGGATTAATACTAAAACCCCAAGGGATTATGAACCTAAGGGAATAATATTAAACTCAAGGGACTACTATTATAAACCCAATGTATATAAACCCTATGATAAATATTGTAAACAATAAAATAAACATGATTGACCATCATTGATTTTCATATTCAGACAATTGTTATCACAATTTCATGTTGGACGATGGTTTACCATGGTTGACATCATAATAAACCATGCTTAACCGAGGAATAATAAACCAAAGCGATTGATATTATAAGCCACAAGGAACAACAAACCTAAGGGATTAATACTAAAACCCCAAAGGATTATGAACCTAAGGGAAAAATATTAAACCCAAGGGACTAATATTATAAACCCAAGGTATAAAAACCCTAAGGTAAATATTAAAAATACTAAGATAAACATGGTCGAGCACCGTTGATTTTCATATTGAGACAATCCTGGTCACAATGTGACATTGGACCATGGTTGACCACGGCTGAACATGGTTGACCACTATTGCATAATATTAAACCCTAGGAATATGAATTCTTACATCAATAAACCCAAGCGATTGATATTATAAACCCAAGGGATTAATAAACCTAAGGTATAAAAATTATAAACCCAAAGTACATAAACCTTAACATGAATATTATAAACCCTAAAAAAAAAAATGGTTGACCATGGTTAACCATGGTTAATTTCCATATGGAGACAATCCTTATCACAATGAAATGTTGTAACATGGTTAACCATTGTTGATGATGATTGATTTTAGTATCGAGACAATCTTTGTCAGAACACAATATTAGACCATGGTTAACCATGGTTGATTTCCATATCCATATGTTTTGACCATGGTTTAACATGGTTGACTATGATTGACCATGCTTTACCATGATTAATATTATAAACCTAATGGATTGATATTATAAACCCAAGGGATTAATACAAAAACGTAAAGGGATTATGAACCAAGGGGAATAAGATTAAACACAAGGGACTAATATTATAAACCCAACGTATATAAACCCTAAGATAAATATTATAAACACTAAAGTAAACATGTTTAACCATGGTTTATTTTCATATTGAGACAATCCTTATCACAATGCAATGTTGGACCATGGTTGACCATGGTTAATTTTCATATCGAGACAATATTTGTCATAATGTGACATTGGACAATGGATCATATTGGTTGATTTTTATATTGAGACAATTTTTTTCACAACGCGACATTCAAACATGTTTGACCATGATTGACCATGATTTACCATTTTGATTCTATAAAATATGGTTGACCATCATCAACCATGGCTCACCATGATTTTCCATGATTGTCGATGACTTTTATATGCAAACATTTTTCATCATAATGCGATATCGGACCATGATTGACCACAATTGACCAGTTTGGTTATGGTTGACCATCTTTGACCATGATTGGTATTATAAACCCAATTTAATAATAAATCCAAGTGAATGATATTATGAACCCAAGGGAAACATAAACCCAATGGGTTAATGTTAAAACCCCAAGGGAATAATATTAAACCCAAGGGACTAATATTGTAAACCCAACATTGCTAGACCCTAATATAAGTATTACAAACACTAAAACAAACATGGTTTAATTCCATGGTTAGATAATCCTTGTCACAATGTGAAATTCAACCATGGTTGGCTATGATTGACAATGGTTTACCATAATGAATATTATAAACCTAATGGAATAATAGAACAAAGGGATTGATATTATAAACCTAAAGTAATAATAAAAAAAGGGATAAATACTAAAAGCCCAAGGGATTATGAACCCAAGGGAATAATATTAAACCCAGGGGAATAATATTAATCCCAAGGGACTAATATTATAAACCCACCATATATAAACCCTAAGATAAATATTATAACCACTAAAATAAACATGATTGACCATCGTTGATTTTCATATTGAGAAAATCCTTATCACAATTCCATGTTGCACCATGGTTGACATCATAATAAACCATGGTTGATCCTGGAATAATAAACCCAAGCATTTCATATTATAAACCTAAAGGAACAATAAACCCAAGGGATTAATACTAAAACACCAAGGGATTATGAAATTAAGGGAATAATATTAAACCCAAGGGACTAATATTATAAACCCAAGGTATATAAACCCTAAGTGGAGACAATTTTTGTCATAATGCAAGATTGGAGCATGATTGACCACAATTGACCATGGTTGGTTATGGTTGACCATGATTGATATTGTAAACCCAAGCTAATAATAAACCCAAGGGAAACATGAACCCAAGGGATTAATACTAAAACCGCATGGAAATAATATTAAACCCAAGGGACTAATATTATAAACCCAACATTGATAAACCCAAATATAAATATTGCAAACACTAAAATAAACATGATTTATTTTCATGGTGAGACAATTGTTGTCACAATGAGACATTCAACCATGGTTGACCATGGTTGGCTATTATTGACAATGCTTTACCTTGATTGACACTATAAACCTAAGGGAATAATAAACTCAAGGGATTGATATTATAAACCCAAGGGATTAATACTAAAACCCCAATGGATTATGAACCCAAGGGAATAATATTAAACACAAGGGACTAATATTATAAACCCAACATATATAAACTCTAAGATAAATATTACAAACACTAAAATAAACATGATTGACCATCATTAATTTTCACATTACGACAATCCTTATCACAATTCCATTTTCGACCATGGTTTACCATGGTTGACTAGGGAATAGTAAACCCAAGAGATTGATATTATAAACCTAAAGGAACAATAAAACAAGGGGATTAATACTAAAACCTCAAGGGATTGTGAATCTAAGAGAATAGTATTAAACCCAAGGGACTAATATTATAAACCCAAGGTATAAAAATCTGAAGATAAATATTACAAATACTAAAATAAACATGGTTGAATTAATAAACCCTTACGGAAATCTATATTTTAAACTCAAGGATTTAACAAACCTAAGAATTAATATTTTTAAACTCAAGGAAATAAACCAAAGGGACTATTAATATTATAAAAACCAAGGAAATAATAAACCCAAGGAAATAATAAAGCCCAAACCCCACTTTAATATTATAAACCGAGGGCATTAGTGAACCCAAGGGATAAATATTAAAAACCTAAGGGATCAAGAAGCATAAGGGATCGATATTACAAACACACGAGATTAATAAATCCTAGGAATTAATATTCTAAGAACAAAGGATTGATAAAGTCGTATCATTATTAATAGTATAAACTCAAGTGATCAATAAAACTTAGAGATTTTTAGTATTATAAACCCAAAAAATAAATCAAATAAAGGGATAAACATTGTAAACCTATTAGATTAAAAACTTAATATTAGGGTTTAATAAACTGAAGTGATCATTATTATTGTCAATCCAAGGCATTATTAATATTGTAAATACAAGGGATGAATAAACCAAATGAATAATTAATATTATAAACCCAAGGAATTAATATTATAAAAACAAATGATTAATAACCCCAAACAATCAATAAACCCAAGGAATAAATAAACCCAAGAAACTAATATTAAAATCCTAAACTATTAATAAACCCTATAAATTAATATTTTAAAGTCAAGGGGTTAATAAACCCAAGAGAAAAATATTATAAATGTAAACGATCAAAAAATGCAAATGATTAATATTAAAAATGGAAAGGATTGATATTTTAACTCAAATGTATTAATATTATAAACCCAAGTTATTTAAACCCAAAGATAAATATTATAAATAGAAAAATAAACAATGTGTCGTTGGACAATCTTTGTTACAATGCGATGTTGGATCATGGTTGACCATGATTCACAATGGCTGCCTATTGTTTTCATTTGAAGACAAACTTCGTTACAATGCAACGCTCGACAAGGCTTAGGATGATTGGTTTTGAAAATGACATAATATGTGTCATATGAAATATTTTAAACCGTCGAAGCCTTCAATCCATGGTATCAATATTATAAACGTAGACAATGCTATAATACAAAACAATAATAATAAACATTAACCACAATTAATATAAGAACCACATTGTAAACCAATAAGACATCAATACAAAAAATTAATATGAATACATTAATACAAATACACTATAAATCATTAAAACATGATAAATCATCAACATATTAATAATAACACATTTATATCACTACATTATAAACAATAAATAATTTTTAAAGCATAAATACATTAATACCAATACATGAATATACTAATAGTATAAATATCAAGAAAATTGATATAAATAGCAAGAAAATGAAGGCCCAACAATAATATTATAAACCTCAATAATATTTTCATTTATGAAAGACATGAACAAAGTGAAGCGACCCATACAAAAGGAAAAACAATTACAAATTCAAGAGAAAAAAAAAATAGTAAGACTACCATTGGAGCAAAGGAACATAAATGCAAAAATCATATCAAAATTGCACACATTGGATATAAAGAAGAACATGGTACGTAGGTCATTTTAAGACCATAGATATACAATTTTTTACATAACAAAAACAACAAGGAAAAAAATCCATTTCACCAACATTGCAACCACAGAAAGAATATTGAAATTAACATATATTTTTTGTTTTCTTTACATCAAATATTTATACTACAAAATTTTACTTGAAACACTCCATCAAAATTCATCTATGGAATAGCCTCTTCCAAATCACAACCGGA
The DNA here is from genome assembly GCA_000404065.3 of Pinus taeda. Classification (NCBI taxonomy): domain Eukaryota; kingdom Viridiplantae; phylum Streptophyta; class Pinopsida; order Pinales; family Pinaceae; genus Pinus; species Pinus taeda. The sequence goes on from APFE030629162.1 coordinate 37,530, forward strand.
CTGATGAAAAAAGTATCACCAATTCAAATCAACATGATAATGATCACGATACTTAACACTTTCAAACCAATTCGTTCTTGTTCTCCTCCCAAACTCACTCTCGTGCACATGTAATAGTATTTTTAGTTGTTTTCATTCCATCTAGCACATGAAGATGCTCATCAATAAATCAGAATGGAACCCATGTTTCCTATCAAACTTTATCCAAAGATATGAAAGAAGACTTATCGCTCAAGAAATATTGTGCATTGTTGTGGCATAGCACAAACAAATAAACATACACATATATAGATATATATACATAAAACATAACACGCCATTTTTATTTATATTAAAAAATTTAATCTTATAAGCCTCAATCTATAAAATAATCTAATGTTATATGAACCAAATGATATAAAAATATTACAAATGTAAACCTCATTTCACAATACAATGGATAAAACCATGGAAATGGGATAAAACCATGGCCAATATTCAAAAAATTAATATTAGCCACGGTGATGGCCAATATTCAAAACCTCCATTTTCCAGTTCATGATGCAATATGAATCCACAATATTAATTGAATCCATATTAATTTAATGAAAATATGGACAATATTATTGTCCATATATGCATTTGAAAGACAAAACAATAAAAGAAAAATTAATACACACACGCACAAACAAATAAGAATACACATATATAGATATATATACATAAAACATAACATCCCATTTTATTTATGTTAAAAAACTTAATCTTATAAATCTCATGTTATAAAATAATATAATGTTACATGAACCAAATGATATAAGAAATTCTACAAATATAAACCTCATTTCACAATACAATGGATAAAACCCTGGAAATAGAACAAAATCGTGGCCAATATTCAAAAAATGAATATTGGCCACAGTGATAGGCAATATTCAAAACCTCCATTTTGTATTTCATAATGTAATATGAATCCATTTCAAAAAAAATTAACTAAATTGAACAACATGAAAAATGATGTAAACAACTTTCTCAAATATTACTATGAATATGAGGAATGTATCAATCTCATAAATATATGAAAATTCTTATTATATTAAAAGTAAATCAAGAGAAAAATAAATGAAATACAAAAAACATTATATAAAAAGGTCACAACGTTATTAGTTGTATGCCACAACGTTATGGACTTCAAACTCTCATCTTCTTTCTTCCTAATTATAACATATGCATTATATTTCATCTTGGCATCACACTAAAAAAAGACAGGCAGTGCAATGCATAAACCATCTATTGATTTCACCCTTGATATGGTCGTGAAGGTTAGGACTTGCTCCTCTTTATTCCCGACATCAACTGATGCCCATTCTAAAGTCAATCCCTGTGACTTATGGATTGTAAGTGCCCATGCCATCTTCAAAGGAATGTGTTTTATATTTCCTCTTATCACTAGTGTGATAGGCACAATGTTTGGATTTCTTGCATCAAATGTAACACCAACATACTTATCATAAATAAGAGTTGTGAGCATTCGAAGCTGAGGTGGCTTAGAGGTAGGAATATAAAATATATCCTTAACATAACAACGAGAACCATTCACCAAGCCAGCTTCAACCCACAAATTACATGTCAACATAACACGTTGACCACGACACAACAAATATTCATGGTCCAATTGACCATCATCAACACCAACGATTTCTGAACGCCTAGAATGCTCATAAATGCATCGTACAATTGGAGAATTTAATAATTTTAAAATATGCTTGTTATGGAGGGAGATCAAATAATTTATTGGAAACATGTGAACTGTTGCTTTAAATAAAGCCTTTTCTATAGAGTGCAACTTCATATCAACCCGTGACATAAGAAACTCCCAATCTTCAATAATAGGTTCTACATTTCTTATGTTATTGAGGACTCTAAAAACCAAGATCGTTTATCATTATTCCCTTGTTTGTGAAAGATTATGTTAAGAGTGACAAAAATGTTGAATTTGTTCCACAAGACTTTCCCTTTTGTATTACCTGCATGCAAAGGTGCATCTCCCACATGAGGCAGCTAATCAAGGTCACACACAAGGATGATGGATCTGCCACCAAAAGGATAATTCTTTTTCTTTTTAAATGCTTCTTGCAATCGAGCATCTATTTGCATAAACAACCCTGATCCTAGAAATCGCATCTCATCAATCAAAATATATCTAATATGTCTCATTTCTTCTTGGAATACTACTAGTGACTTCCCCTGTAGTGGTTGCATATCCTTAATTGTAATTTTTAGAGATGAGTGTATTGTTTTTGCATGTATATTAAGAGAAATTATTCATGTTGGGGAAAGAATAATCAAAGGGTTTCTTCCATTACTTGAAATATTAGAAAGAGCTTCAGAAATAGTTGTACTTTACAAGTCAAAAGATATATATGAAAGTCCCTTTAACCAAGGGTGTGAAGATCAGAAACATTCACATAATTTGGTGGAACCGAGCGAGAGAAAATATGTAATTATTGAAATCCATCTTCAATATTCATTTCCTGGTTAGCAAAATCACCATCTTCTCCATCTTTAATCTTGTTGAAAATTGATGTATTTTGATCAACATGCCATGCTTGATATTGGAAATTCCTCCAATTTTCAATAATAATTTCAGCTGAAAGGCCAATTTCTGCAAGAATGTAATGAAATGGTTTGTACAAGAGAAATTATGTCTAGCAAAAGGTTTCAAATTCATATGAAGCCTCACCAGGAATAGAATAAAATTGTGTCCAAACCTGAACAATAGCATGAAAATATGTAAGCTTCCATTGATATTGGTTACGCTTGCTATCGAATGTCCAAGATCTTGTTGTTTCGATCAAATAAAGATGTTCAAGGAAAAAACATCTCGTCTGATAATGTTGAAGAAAAGTATTCTCAGGTGAAAATTCCAAGCCATCCCTTGATATTTTCATGAAAACCTTTCTTCCAACATCTAACGAAACAAATTTATGATTACGAACAACAAGAGGTAGCTTAAGCAACATATGACATGTTTCTTATGCTCCAGTTCCATGGTCAAGAATCGTTTCTGTAAGGAACCTTCTATATGCACAAAATGAATGATCCTTAGAGCCAATATAATTTTAAATTCTACTTAACATATGATGATAGCTTTCAAACATTTTTTCTAATTTTGATGCATACTAAGCAATATATTTCAAGACAACATAGCGAGAAAGCACTAGTTGGAAATTAACCTTTGCACACCACACTATTAGAATTTCAATGTTATGCACATTGAGAATGTCATCATCTCTTGTTGGCTCATATTTTTTTCTTCCTTGATCATCTATGAATAATATAGATTCATCACAAAGATCCCATGGACCATTGTATTGACATGTGAGAATAGTACCCTTTTTGCACAAACAAGAATCTACACTACACTTTGTGTGCCTTTAAATAGGGTTTAACAATTCTTCATAATCATTATGAGGATTGCAAGAGAAAATTTGATCACTATTCAATAGTCAAGGGTCATCATTGAGGCTTCTCGAAACCATTATGTTGTGATGATGTATGTCACGTGGATTCCATGCAGTTACATACTTGTGAAAGAATATTTTTGCAAGTTTGACACATCAGAACCGTTTGACCAATCAAGTCTTTCCATGTGAGGAGTGCCTTGCAACCATAGAAAAACATGGATATGTGTTGAACCTCTATGTCACCACTCATATCTAAAGAAAATGAAGATATAGTTACTACAAACAATATAAATAGAATCATAATACACAATTGACAAAGTATAGAAAATAAATTCAACAACACAAACCTGTACGGGAAGTCTTTAGCTTTAAGATATTTTTGGATAACTTCCTCTCTAAGAATATTGAATTTATGGTGCATAAATGTGGCACAAATATGAGGGTACTTGATAAAATTCTCAATTTTCATATGATTCTGATTTAAAGAATGAGAGTTCAAATGTGGGCATGAGGTTATGCAAGTCTAGCTACTTTGTCTCAGAAACAACTCAAAGTAAAAAATAAATATGGACATCCCAACTGAGTAATCATGTCAGCCCATTCAGCCCGACACTTAGTCTAGTATTCCCTTGTACCTCTCGGAGAAGAACCAAACTTTATAATATTCTTAGCCGACTTATTATCTGGTAAATCGGAAAGTCGGTGACAAAACTCTTTAATTATTGTAGGTAAGTTATCATGTAAATGTTTCTTTACAAAAACTATAGCACTTTCTTAGCTATAATGTCACATTATCATGTTCAATAGGTAATATTGAAAGCAAGAATGGATTCCAAATCTCTGATCATAGTACCTAAGAAGGTGAAATGCATACTCATGAAGTTCAAAACTACAAATATGTGGTTCCAACCAATCAACATCACCAATGGGGAACAATTTTGGGAATACCATATCTAATAACCCTCCGTATTATATTCATTCACTGGAGACGTTCCAATGTTGGCCCAATCCATGTCTTGAACATGTGAAGAATCAACACTATCAATAAATTCTCTAATATCTTCCACTTCTCTTCGTTCATTTGGTAAGTGAGCAACAAAAGAAGAAGGAGGAGAGGGAAAATGCTCAGTAGGAAACCCTTCATTATTAGTTGCATTCATCTCACATTCTTCAATATCAAAATCAACAAATTTAAGCATGGAGGAGATATATGTTGATATGTCGAGCAGAGCATTCACTGAATCAAAGCCAATTACAACATCTTGATAATATTGATCATCTTGGATTTTGAAAATAAATGCAGCCATCACTTGAAATATTTTGACATAATATTTAGACTGAGTGACATGTATCCTCACAATTAGAAATTCAATATCTTCAACATGTGAGGGAAGAATTTATACAATTGTAGAAATATCTTGAGGAAAGCTAATTGTATGACTACTATACTTATTGCCCACCTCGAGCATCTGTCACTTTCAAAATAGGATTCACACGTGCTATTAGCATTTCTTCAACTTGAGTAATAACTCTTAATATATGAGGTTTCTCACCACAATGCATGTTATTATATCGAAAAAAACCGATGGGCACCTCCTTCACTTTTACATTATCTGCAAATAGTTCCTTCAGAATTTCTCAAAACCTGGATTTCGGGATATGAAAATTAATATGATCTTGTTAGGTCCCTATACTACTAGTGTAACCCCTTATTGTTATTAGTAAAACACCCTTATTATATTGTTGTGCCCATTTAGTCCCCATATTGTTATTATTATTCCCCATAGGAGCCCACTATTGGTATTGTTTTTCCCTTACATTATTATTGTTATGTCGGCCCTAATTACATTATGACCCCTTAGACTCTTATATATAGAAAGGAGGTATTTTCATTTGTATCATCCAATAATTTTTCATTTGTTTAATGTAAAGGAGGTTTCTCCCTCGAAGAGGCTTATTTTGAAGGTGTTTATCTATCTTTTCTATCTCTTTGTGAGCTGGTTTCATAACATTTGGTATGAGATCATTGGATTCTAGGGTTTCGCTGCTCCAAATAGGTCATCATGGAATTTTTGTTATAACTTTTTCTCTATAAAGTTTTAGAAGCTAAAAAAAAAACCATTTGAGAAGAAATTGGTCTGAACCTTGAGTTTGAATTTAAGATCTTGTCTCTCTATGTTTGTTGAGATATGATCTGAGGAAGTTAGGGTTTTTGCAAGATCCATAATATCATCTCAAACACGTCATTGTGGAATTTTCACTATAATATTTTTCTATGAAGGTTCAGACTCTGAAATGAAAACCACTTTGAAACAAAATATTGGTGAAGCTCTAGTCCAAATTTTAGATCTTGTTCCACTATAATTTCGAAGATATATTTTGAGGAAGTTAGGGTTTTTGCAAATTCCCGAATTACATTCTAAAAAGGTGACCTTGGGACAATCATCATACCATTCACTTTGAGCATCAAATTGAAATTTCATCAGAAGTTATATAAATAGGACAAATTGTAGTTTTCTGTGTATATTGTTTAGATCCTAAGGTTGAAACAGTGACATGTGCCACTTCATACAAGTGCGCTCTACTGAACTAGCCTATAATTGCATCATCATGGGAGATTTGACATAACTCTTCCTTGCAGAATCCAATCTTCATCAGACTTGTGGGGTTAGAAAGAAAACATTGAGGGCTACTGCAGGATGCAATTTCAGAACATGGAGATCTGAAATTATGGAGTTACAGTCGTTTCAAGGCCGAGCTCCTAAAATTAAGAAAAGGTGATATGAGGAAGTTTGATGGTAAGGATCCAGTAAATTGGATGTTATAGATGGAGCAATATTTTGATCTAAATGAGGTGAAACTATTACAAAAGCTATGTATTGCATCTTGATATTTAGAACCGGATCAATTTTTATGGTATAAAGGGATTTGTTCTCATAAACCACTTGTTACGTGGTCAATTTTCACAGAGGAACTGATTACATGTTATGAGGATACAAAGAGCAACACCTTCTTTGGCCAATTGATAAATCTAAAAATAAATTGGTCAACGGTAGAGCACATTGAGGACTTTCAAAAACTGAATATAAGGGAAAATGATATTCCAGAGAAGCAGACGGTTGGTGTCTCCATAGGGACTTTAAATGATAACAATCAACATGACGTTCGTCTTTGCGAACCTGATTCATTCGAGAAGGCATTCAAGTTGGAAAGAAAAGTGGAAAGAAAATTTATGGAAACAAGGATGTCAACCCCTCACAATTATAAAGACGGAAGTGTTGTTTCTCCTAGCCTTCCACAACCTTCAAGTTTGACACCACAACAATTGGAAGAAAAAATAGCAAAAGGGCCTTCTTACAACTATGATAACAAATATATTAAAGGTCATAAGTGCGCTGAGAATAATATATTTTACATTGGTTGTGAAGAGGAGGAAGAAAAGGATCAATAAACATCAAAAGAAGAGGATATTCACCAGGAACCAACCTTAAAGAAAGAAAAAATTAATTCGACCATATATTGTAAAGCATTGGCAAGAATTACCACTCCTCAAACTCTCAAGATAGAAAGAAATATCAAGAATAAAAAGGCTCAAGAAGCAAAAGATCACATCGAGCATTAAGAAATTAATGTGAACAATATCTTGTAATGCATTGGCCAGAATTGACACTCCTCAAACTATCAAGATAGAAGGACATATCAAGAAGAAAAAGGTAATAGTGTTGATTGATTCGGGAAGTACCCATAATTTTATTCATTGTAAGATAGCCGAGGAATTGAATTTCTTCCTATATCCAGCACGAGAGTGTCAAGTGATGGTTGCAAGTGGAGGAACCATAAATTGCTCTTGAAAGTGCCATAATCTCAAATTATCCATGGGATAATATGTATTGAATAGCCCAATGCTTTCCATTCCAAGGGGTGTTGTTGATGTTGTACTAGGAGTCCAATGGTTACAATCCTTGGGTACAATATCTTTTAATTTTCAAGAAATTTTCATGAAATTGTCTTTGGAAGGAAATGAAGTTGAATTAAGGGGTATCACAAGGAGACTCGGAAAGACAATCATCTCCAATGGAATGACAAAGATTCTAAAGAAAGAACAAAGAGGCGTAATTGCACAATTATGTTTGCTAGAGGTTCCCACGTCGAAATCATCTATTTCTCTAGATCTCCAAAAAGACTTATATAGCCATTCCAAGCTACTTGAGACTTCCAAAAGCATCCCACCTATTTTTCATCATGATCATGCTATTCATTTTCCAGGAAGTGTTCCTCCAAACATCATGCCTTACAGATATCTATGTGCACAAAAGAGTGAAATTGAACATATGGTTGCAGAAATGCTAGAGGTTGGTATCGTTCAACCTAGTCAAAGTTCTTTCTCTGCTCCAATAGTATTGGTGCACAAGAAGGATGTATCATGGTGCAGGTGTCTAGATTATAAAGAGCTCAACAAGCTCACTATTATAGATAAATTTCCAATTCCTCTCATTGATGAACTATTGGATGAATTACATGGAGAAATTTACTTCAGCAAGTTCGACCTTCATGCAAGATATCATCAAATCAAAATGAATACTGAAGACATTCTAAAAAAAACATTTAGAACTCATGAGGATCATTGTGAATTTTTGGTCATGCCTTTTGGCCTTACCAATGCACCTTCTACATTCCAAGGTTTGATGAATTCCATT